>JAJONZ010026149.1:0-10191 GCA_029582445.1 Solanum paucissectum
TTTTTTTTTTGGCTTTTGAGAAGGTAAAAAGTTCATTCCATAAATGTACAAGAAAATGATTGACTCCTAAGTAAAACTTAAGAGTAATCTACCAAACCTTAGCCAAGGTAAATTAGAAAAGTGATTATCAAATGCTTAAGTTCAATGTTCAAGATGATGCGTACCTTCAGCCGCAGCTATTACCCTCGTCTGACCCTTCATAGATGGATTGGCATGGTCCAAAACAATGGCTCTGTTTTAGAAATGCAATAATATCACTATACATGAAGAAGAGAATACAACTACCAGTAAGATGTAAGCAACAATAGAATCTTTCCTTATTTAACTAGTAATCCCTCTGTTTCAATTTGTTTGGTCTATTTTGACTTAGCGCGGAGTTTAAGAAAGTAAAGAAGAATTGAATCTTGTGGTCTAAAATTAAAGATATGTCAAATGTACCAAAATGTCCTTTAATCTTGTAGTCTTAAACAAGTCATGTGGGAAGTTGAAATTAAGGAATTGCTAAAAAAGGAAATGGTCATTCTTTTTGAAAGGACAAAAAAGGAAAGTAGGTCAAACGTATTGAAACGGAGGGAGTATGGAACTTTTCCAAAGGATCGGAAAATTCTTCATATTTTTACTGAGCATTTCACAATCAAAAAGCAATATTGTTAAAGGCTCACTTGAGGCACGCATAAGCCCTCAAGCTAGCTACGAAACAGGTTAAGCACTACGTCTCGCTTATGCCACGCTTTAGATCAGGTACCGAGGTGCTAAGACGTATGTCTTGTCACCATCAACCATAGGCTTCTTCTTAAAGTGAGCAACCCTAAACAATAATTATTTCCTTTATCCATATAAATTTTTTTGTTTATAGTTTATCGTTATTGAATTTAAGTGTCTATATTTTTCATTTCTGTCTTAAAGCTCCAGGAAATGTCAGCACCTTTTCTTTCTACTTTTTGCTTTTGATAAAACTGCTGGGGAATCTGAGTGTGGATTTATCACAACAAAAGCTAATTCCTTTCAACAGCGCAAAAGTTTAACTGCTGGTTAGAGATAGGAATGTTGTTACTACTTACTCCTAGTGTAGTGGTTTAAATTTCAATTAACTACACATTAGCAAGCTATTTAACAAAATGTAAGACAGGATCTTCCTCTCATCAAGTAAATAAAAGTCCTAACAGAAAAATGCTTAAAATTTCATCCTCATTAAGCCCTTTTCTTCCCCTTTCCCCTCCCAAAAAAGTAAAAAGCACTCAACTTTATATATCTGAACATCAACAAAATGAGCACAATAATGTGGAAAAAATTAATATATCTAGCTACAATAATCAACCATTTGCATATGTCATCTAGAGTTAGTAAATCCTTATCCAAAAAAAAGAGTTGCGCAATAAACATACTTTCGTGAATTAAGCTTCTTCTCAGCTTGTTCTGACCGCATTTTAACATGGTTTGTAAATGATTCATCCAGAACACGTTGCACATTCAATTTTCGCCAAGCACCACCTGACTCGACAAGCAAACCATTTCCATCTTCACCACTTTGACGTTCTTCATAAATATCACATAGATCTCCCGGTTCACGCGAACATGTGAATCTGAAGTCTTTTCTACCAACATTAATGACCTGATACAAGTTGTCCAAATCACATCCAATTATACTTAACCATAATAACAGGTGTCCAGCATAAGTTTAAAATCAAGTCAATGGATGTCGAAAGTTCTTAATGAGGCACTCATACATGAAACTCGATGAGGAGCATAACTAAAGATGACAGAGCAAGTTTGATACTAAATTTATGTTAGAGAAGGAACAAGCATAAGTGACGCTCCGGGAAAGCAAAGAATGGAATGTCTGTTCTAAAGAAGAAGGTTGCTTGATTATTCTTTTCAGGAGCAAGCCATAAGGACTCTGTAGATTGCGAGAATGCATGTTCTGATGCTTGCACGGGCTCATCTGCTTCCAACAATCCAACAAAGTGAGTTTTACAGAAGGGAGGTTAGCGAGATCCCAACTCTGAGGAAAGAAAAGAAGCTCGACCGGTGACATTTCAGATGCAAGTTATGGACTTACGGTATAAAATTATGGTGCTGTAGTATAAAATCTAGGAAAGATAATCACTAAAATATACTCCCAGTCTATTCATTTTAGACGAACAAATACATGATGACAAATTAGAAGTATAGATCAGAAAACACTGGAAGCATAATGTTGTAAGTACTTTGATATGGACCCCTAAAGAAGAACATTTCCCGTTTCAAAGGCTTTTAATTATATTGTCCAAACTTGGTTATTCTGTTTCTTTATTTTCCTATTCTGTTACACAGGAAATCTAATAAAGAAAGCACATAAATGAGGTAAGGATGCATAGCTTTCAAACAAAAGGCAAACTACGAACTACAGCGGCGGCAAAGCCAGGAATTGATATAAGTTCAAGAAAATAATAGGATCTCATAGTTGGGATTTAAACTTGTAACGTAAAGCAACTTTAGAATCCCTTTTACTACTACACGGGAATTTTCCTTTTTGTAAAAGGGGATTCAATGTTTATATATAACCAAAAAATATATTTTATTTTTTTGATAACTAAGAAATCCATCGGTGACCCGCCCTTTGCACCAATCACAGCCTTCTAAACTCGGTGGATAATGGGCCCGCCCCTCTACCCTTCTCCACTTAAATACCAGGCTTTGTTTTGCATGGTGTGGGGCTTGAACCTGCGATCTAAGCCACAAATCCTCCACCTTTTGCCACTTGAGCTAGGCCTTGGGGGTAACCAAAAAATATATTTTATCCTTTTAACACATTATAATTTTTCGATGACGGGTCCAATTGACCGCTCTTCCCCTGCTTTGAAGTCTTATTGTTCGGATAAGTAGGTAATCTACAAGTCTTATCCTTGCAGATGACATAGATATTAACTTGCAGCAGTTGCTAGAGGTTTAAAATGCTAAAAGTTTTTTTTGCTGCACACCTGCAGTATAATGTTTGTGTTCCATGTTCATGTCAAGGAGACCTAAGAAGCAATAACTTAACTTGGACATAGAAGCCATCTTCTTTCTCATTTAGAGGTAAAGGTGCGGAAGGAAAAGAAAACAACCGAGGGACCCGAATCTAACCTAAATGGGAATGACATGAAAAGTCTTTTTCAAAACCTAGCATTAAGGGTGTTACGAAGCGAGGACTTTCCTTTAGCTACTGGCCCAAACAAAAGAGATTAGCCACTTGATCCCTTCATGTCGGGAGGAGGAGGAGAAGGTAAGGACAACTTTCTTTCTTCTATTTCCATGGCAAAGTTTAAGCCGAAAAAAAACAAATGTTTGTTTGCAATCTCCCATGCTCGCATTAGAAGTGGTATCCAGCTAAGCACATGTTCAACAAAACCAACTTATAGGTAAGGCCCGAAAAAAAAATAGAAAGCCATCTAACAACAAATAAATATGTTGCACACAGATCTGTAAAACAAGTTATTCATTTCTTTTCATTGTTGTTACAACCCTCTGAATCTAAAATCTCTCCGTGCAGTAGCAGACATGAGATTGAAGTCCAATTCAAGCTCTTTACCTAGATATCAGACTCAAATGCAAAATAAAAGCAAACAAAAAACTCACATTTCCATCGGAATTAGCATTGGCATCAAACTTGATCCTGGCTGCACCGCCCACAGTTTCCAGTCGCTTGATCTCCTCCACTAGGTCTGGCGCCAGCCGAATAATCATGGCATAATTCAAACGATTTCCAGTAACGAGGCTAAAAGTCTCCTCGACTCCATTAGAGGGAGCAGAGGAGGTAGGACCGGAGGTCATATTGCGGTTGCGCGGTGCAGCAGCTCCACTACCAACTGGAAGCCGGCCGGCAGGCGAAGGAGATGCCCTGTGGAAAGGCGGTGGTTGGAACGGTGACTGGATGTTGCGCTTCCCGACGCCACCACCACGGCCGGCGCCTCCGCCGCCACGGCCTAGCTTCCCGGAACCTCCGTACATTACGTTCGGGTCCTGAATGGTAAGTGGCGAGTGGAATTGACAGAAGAGGGAATCGGAACTTTGAGATACAGAGAATACCCAGCGAAAGGGGGAGCCGTCGACGAAATTCACTAATTTGGGTTTACCGGTTTTGTTTTTTAACGTGGGCCCATGGCTCTCTTACTCCAATTTACATTACATTTAGATAAAATCGATAACTCGTTTCAAATTGAGACCATATAAGGGGAAAAACTGTTCGTAGGTCTATTTGAAAAGACACTTTATAGTTTATGCGTTATTGGGAATTTTTGGATATAGTCACTCAAAAATAGCTTAATTATGTTTCATATCTATAGTTTATTAAATACGATTTGTAGTTACATGTTATAGGAAGGAGAGTGACGAGCGAGATTGGGAGAGGAAGGAGAGAAGCGAGCGGGAGAGAACAGAGAGTGGGAGAGGAGTGAATTGAATATGTATATCGGATAGATAATTGTATTTATGTAATTGGTATACATATGTATTTGAATATCTAGTGATCGACATTGGGAGAGGAAGGAGAGAGGCGAGCGAGAGAGGGCAATAATTTGTATAATTCGCATCTCGTTTGTAAAATTCGCGTGTTTTTATATAATTGAGTAATATAAAGTCTGAAATTATACAAATATGATAAAAAAAAACTGAAATAACGAATTGATACAAACATAAAGGGAAAAGGGTCTGAAAAATACTCCAACTTTGACCGAAATTGTGTTACAATACCAAACTTTATGGAGGGCCTTTTATCCTCTGCACTATTTAATAGTGTATTTTAAAGGTATATATGTGTCCACGTGGACACATTACTATTTCTAATTATGCAATATTTATGATGTTCATGTGGGCACATATATACCTTTAAAATACGATATTAAATAGTGCAGGGGGTAAAAGGTCATTTCCAAAGTTTGGTATCGTTACAGCAATTTCGGTCAAAGTTCAGATATATTTCGAACCTTTTTCCCAAACATAAACATATGAACTTTAAACAATTATACAAATTATATTATATAAGATCCGAAAACTACACTTTTATACAAACTTTAAAAAGTTATACACAAAAAAATTGAATGTATATGGTGATAAAACTGAAAAATCAAAGGAAATCACTGCATATATAAATACAAACCATCGTATACAAATACAAATTAAACGAAGAATTGTTAGTTGCGAATTTTACAAATGTAGTGAATTATACAAACGTGACTAATTATACAAACTCAAAGTCAACCCATGTAATTAATGGTTAATGTTAGTTGTGAGTGGTAATTATAGCAAACTATAGTTATAATGACTAGTTACGTAGTATTTTTATTTTTTTTATTACGTAGTATAAGCTTGCTTAACCGCATAATTTTCCCTACTTTATATTACTAATAGAATTAAGTATTTTAACATATATATCTTGACAAAAAGTAATTACAGTTCTCAATTTTGCAATTTTGTAATTTTGATATACATTATTGTAAGTGACTTGTAATATTATAAGTAATAGTATGATTCATTTTGCTTTTTAATACTTATAAAATGTGTATAATCATAATAAAGATCAAGAAATATATATATTTAAAAAGTGAGGTTTACGGAAGATAATGTTAGTTCTATGCTTGAGTTTCCTATTAAGAAAATATATGTGGCAATGAAGGGTACATATCAAAAAATCCAATGGTGCAGAATCATATCTAATTATGAAGGATCACAAATAGAGAATCATATATGAACAACAATGTGCCCTTTGTGATGCATGAACGGAAATAACTGATTATCTATTTTTTGAATGTCGTAAAAAAATTTGGTCTAGTTTGCTGGTGTGGATAGGTGCTTCAAGACAAGCTATGTCATGGCAAGAATTAAGAACTTGAATGGGCATGCACAAATGTCAAGAGCAAAGGAGCTTTAGCAGCCATATACAAGATGTGTCTAGCAGCAGTTGTGTACCATGTTTGGATAGAGAGAAATCAAAGAATTTATCAAGCAAAGAGTAATACATTTTGATCAATCACAAGGAGTGGTAATTGATTATGGTGTTTTGATGTAGTCGGAGATAGTTTTTTGCGTATTATTTCACTGTTATGTCAGAGTAGTTCTTGAAATTGTACAAGAATAACTATTTGGTAATGAAAATTCATTTAAAAAAAACGAGTGTGAACAATGAACCTATAGGTTATTTCTTTAAATTAACATATTCTATTTTCAATAAGATTTTCAACTTTTGCTTGTTTCTCTTTAATTTCTTGTATTTTTTTTCTTCTACCGTTCCACTTAATGTTACTAGTTTATGTTATATTATTTCATGTTTTAAGGGATAACGAGTTTCCACCATTATTTCTTATATTTCTTGTTGCAAGGGATAACGAGTTATTATCCCTTTGATTTTCAAACTCTGATTTTACTATTTTAACTTTGTAAGTTGTAGTTTACAAGTTTAGTATAAATCCATTTTTGCTTTTTTCATTCTACATGCTTCTAGATTTTTAATAGTATGTGTTTTTTCCATGTATCTCAATAGTTTTACTTTTGTTTTCTATTTTTGCAAAATGTTTGACGAATATTATAAAAATCGTTTTTTTAATTCTTTCTCGTTCAATGATTACCTCGGCTTTCAATATCAAATCTATTTTATGCCATTTTCTCTTCTATGCATTTAATAGTTTTCAATATCAAGTATCTTCCGTCATTTTTAGTTGTGTTCAAAAAGGTAATATTCAACCTTAAGTTGAAGGTAAAAAAAGAAGTGTAATAAACAATTCTAACATTTTTTATTATTATTTATTTAAGGAAAAACTACATAACTAGACATACTTTACTACCATATATATTTATTTTACCTCTAGTTTAAAAAATTACATATAATACCATTTTTAATATTTATACCATATATTTTAAAAGATTTAATTAGATACACAAATCCCTTAAATATGATATTTGATAATTATCTTAAAATTTAAACTCCTTAATTAATGGTACATAAATTATTTTCTCATTACCCTAATGTTCACCTCCACCCCACGTACTTCACATCCACCCCATCTCTCTCTCTTCCTTGACCAAATCGTGATAATCAGCATCATATACAAATTCATATTCATTATTGTCATGGTCCATACATCTTTTCTATTAATTAGTCATTAACTTGCTTCTTTCAGATGACTACAAGTTCAAGGTTTTTTCAACACAATTATTGTATCAATGAGGTAAATTATTATTATTTTTCATTATTCTCATGTATCATGGTTTACATTCCGTTCATGCATCTGAGATAGAGTTCATATTGGTGTAAAATTTAATTGTATAAACTTTTACAAATTAGGTTTTTGTCATTGTAGGGTCTTTATCCGCCAACATTCAAGCCGGAAATTTAAGATTCAAGGAAGGAATTGATGAAGAAGATGAAGTTTACAATTATAGAATTACTATGATTTATGATTTCGTTATTTTAGGAACACTTGTTAGAGTTGATACACAAGTATCTTGTAAATCTGTTTGGTTTGTTAATTATTCATCAATTAATGAAATAAACTACACCCCTTTAATTCAAAATAATGAATCATGTATCTCGACTTTTAAAACCGATGGATACGTGTATCTCACGAAAAATGATACATGTATATCAAGGCCAAAATATTCGAAAATTTAAGATACAAAAGAAGGAATTAATGAAGGAGATGAAGTTTACAATTACAAAATTACTATGATTTATGATTTCATTATTTTAGGAAAACTTGTTAAAGTTGATAATCAAGGATCATGTAAATTAGTTTTGATTGTTAATCATTCATCCATTAATCCTTTAATTAAGGAAATAAGTTATACCTCTTTAATTCAAAGTTATAAATCATGTATCTCGACTTTTAAAATCGATGAATACATGTATCTCGCGAGTAATGATACATGTATCTCAATTAATCCTCTAATTAAGAAAATGAGTTACAACTAATTAATTTAAACAAATGAAATATGTATCTCGATTTTAAAAGTCGACAGATACATGTATCTTCTATAATTTTCATATTCGATTTCAGATACCCATAAACAGGAGTGACTCAATAATATTGTGATATTTGCCATGATCAAAATAAATTTAGAAAATTTGGTGATTCAAAAGGACGATAATTTGATGAAGAAGATAAGTTCAGAAAATAATTTGATGATATCAGTCGTTGATGATGAGATGGAGCCATAATTACATTATGGTTGTTATATCTCCCATAACTTACTCCTTTAATTAAGGAATTAAACTAAAACAATTAATTAAAATAAAATATGTATCCTATCCTTTAAAACATGTATCTTTTAAATTCTAATAGAGTCATGTATCTTAAGGTTTATTATCCATATATATTATGAACGAAAAATGATATAGGTAGTAATATTGAAAACTAACGGGATTTCTAGTAATTAAGATGTAAAGTAGTGAGATATATTTAGTTTACCCTTTATTTAAATGTAGCAATTGGGCCATTTTGTTATTATCAGAAAATGGACATAGTTTGAAAAGCCCAGCCCAGAAGTGGCTGGCCCAAGAACGAAATCAACAATTTATTATTTTTTAACTTAGAGTAATTTTCACCTGTAGCAAACATAAAAATTATATTTGTATGTTATAGCTATTGTTTGCATAATTGTGCTCCATAACAGATTTTATGTTTGCTATGGAGCTTTTGATTTGTATATTCGCTAGATACATCCAATTAATATACAAATTATTCAGTTTTGTATAAATTCATTTATACAATTGGATAATTTGTATATCAAACGTTTCAGTTTTTTCTATGTGCATATGTATACAGTCATGTTCGTCTTTAATTATGATAATTGCGTTTGTATATTAGATGTTATTTGTATATGTATACTTGTTTTTTGTTAGGCTTGTCCATTGTATATGTACATATAGTTGTAATTTGTATATGTACGTGTTCTTTGTATAAGTGTATATGTGAAATCTATATGCAAATCTCTCTCTCGCTTTATACAACACAAATTATACATTGTAATTTGTATAATTGTGTTTGTATAAAGCGAGAAAGAGAGAAAGACTAAAGAGAACTGGACAGGGGAAGATCTATATTTATGTAATTATAAGTGTATAGGACGAAAATATATGTATTTGTATTTGTATATACACTTTTCTCTCGCTTTATACAAACATAAATACATTTTATACATTTCTCGAATCCAAATGATGTAACGGTGTAATCTCTTTCAAACTCACAGAAATAGAAAATTAATTTTTGTGGAGTTGTTTAATAAAGATAGCTCTTTGAAGTAAGAGTAAGATGGATTGATGAATGATTTTGTAAAAAGAAATTTTGTAAGGTGAAAGATTTAGGTAAGACATTTGGAACCCAGGGGCGGATGTACAATGCTTCCAGGGGGGTCGGGTAAAAAAATTACACTATATATATAAGATTGATTTTTTTATGTACATGTATATATCTAAAATTGAACCACCTGAATATATATCAAAGGAGTAGTCCAATGGTTGAGGGGGTTCAAGATTTCGCTCAAGTGAGCTTTCGGTCGCGGGATCGATTCCAGGCAACAACATTTTTTTTTGTTGTAATTTTTAACGATTTTACAGGTTTTTTTTTTTTTTTTTTAAAGTTAAAGATAGGTCAGGCCCATTTTTATTGAACAAAAGGGGTAAAAAACGCCCAGATCAGCCCATGTCGACTAAAGGACAACAAAGCCTAAATTAAAGCCCTAAATCATTCTTTCTAATTACAAAATAGGAAACTACCCTAGCAAAGAAAATCAGCAAAACAGAGAAATTTTCAACCATTGAAAATTTAGAGACATTTAGAGACATTGAAAACCAAGCCTGTTGCTGCTGCTAGCCTGCTGCTTGCTGCCGCTGGTGGAGGAGTGGTGGTCCTCTTAATTTCATTCTCTGATTCTCTCCTTCAGGCTCATGGCAACCTCTGTAAGTTTTCTTTTTTGTTTTTTTTTTTCATTTTTTTTCCAAAATTATATGCTTTGATTATGGTATTTGTTGATGTGCTATTTTATTTAGCTAATTGAACTCGAATATTCACTTCTCTTAACAATTTTTTATTTTTCATATGAAAATTTCAATTCTATTAACTGATTATGAAAGTTATAATTTTATTTGTTTGGGCTTATTTGTTGATTTTATATGTTTATTATGGACATTCAACATTTGTTAAGTGGATATTAACTTTTATTTATGAGATTCAAACTTTT
>JAJONZ010026151.1:0-13505 GCA_029582445.1 Solanum paucissectum
ATCACATCGATGTTTAGCTTAGTTATTACTTCGCACCAATCGACACTAGACTATTAGATAGTATCACACTAAATCTATGTTGATAATTCTTTTCTTGTTGATTACCTCCTTGGTCCGGCAAGTAGCAACAAGGCGAGTTCTAACGCGTGCACACGTTAAAAAGACTTCTAAACAAAAGAATTATCAATGCATGCAACAACACTATTCAAGAATTGCTTAGTTACTATTCATACTCTGTTAATCACTCATGGTTCCCACTACCCTAGTTGTGGAGTTTAGTTACCCATAATCATATGAACACAATTCATTGTTTTAGATGAAAGAATTATGAACTTACGCATTTGAGAATAACAAACCCGAAATTTCAACTTGAATTTCAAAACCAAAACTTTCAAAATCAACTTAGGAAATCAAGAATTGCTAGGTTTGCAACAAATAATCCCAAGTCACAAAGTAGAACTAAAGTAATAAAATCTAACCCCCAAAAATGAGGTTTACATGCCCTATTTATAGAAAACAAATCCTAAATTAAAAGGGAAACAAAATAAGGCAAGTTTGTTCAGGCACGCGTCTTCATTCCACGAGACTAACTCACGGACCGTCAATGGATCTACGGTCCGTGAGTCCCTTCCGTCAGCCAAGACTTAGAAAATATTCCAGCTTCCAAAAATCAGCTTCTCTGAAGCAAACGATGGAACACCAGTACGGACCATAGATTGATCTACGGTCCGTCGATCCCTCTCCGTAGATCCACACATAGAATCTTCAAAAATCAGGTACTGGGACCCTCGCAGTATCATTCTACGGATCAGCAGTACGATCTGTAGATCAATCTACGGACCGTCAATGGCCACCGTGGTTCCACACTTGGTCTGATTTGCCTTCCATACCTTGCATGCTAATCTACGATCACCATCTACGGAGCGTCAATGGACCTACGGTCCGTAGATGCCCTTTTCTACATTTCTTTCAGATGTCTCTTTACTTCCGCGCCTAAACATCTTTCCTGCAAAACATGATAAAAACACATAAAAACCAATACAAAAAGGTCCTAGACACACACAACTCTTAAGTGAAATGTATTAAAAATATCGTAAACTCACGGTATATCACTACTCATCAAATTAAATTAAATAAAACTCCAAATTACTCTCCTAGCTCCTACTCATCAAATTAAATGCTTAACAAAATACAAGAACTTAACTTCAAAATTTATACTCTTGGCTCCTACTCATCAAATTAAATTAAATTAAATTCCAATTTTACTCTCACATGCACCTACTCACCAAATTAAATGCTTAAAAAAATATCAGAAGAACTAAAATTTGAAATTTATCCTTTTTGACTCCTACTCATTAAATTAAATCAATTAAAATGTTGTAAAGAATGAGAGAAACTACTAATCCTCATGTATCCTACTCATTAAGAAATAATGTATTATCATAAGCTTTAGAAATTTTCTATATTTACAAATTTCTTCACTTGAGAATTTTCCTGTTTCATTTGCATTCTCAAACAAACAAGTTTTTATTTGTTTGGCGGGGTTCTTTTATCTGATGGTTTGAAGTTTTATTTCTGTATAACGTTGATCTTTATGGTGAATGATACATTACTTTTTCATTGTAAACTAGTGATGAACTGCAACAAAGAAGAGGCCATCATTGCTAAAAAGATGATGGGAAATAGAAAAAAGACATCAATAAATTCTACTGAAAATTATGTAGTAAGTGCTTATCTACTTAGGCAGAATTTTCAGTGTCTCAATGAGAAAACCCAGCCAAGATATACGTGGCATAGACAGCATGTCAACTATCTAAGTGATGAATAAGAAGAAGCTTCTAAGCAATTTAAGAGGGTTAGATATCCCTCTCCTACTAAGGAGTCCTCTGAGGTGAAACATTTGTCCTTTGAAGAGAGCTTGCAGAACACAAAGATGGAATTGAGACTGCAAAAGGAAGTGTAGATCTTCCTTCAGATGTAGGACCTTCTACTATGACTGAGTTGAAAACATTTGAATATGCACATACAAATTTTAGCAATTTTGACGAGGGCAAGGACGAGTCATGCGTTAAGGTTGAGCAAGTATGGGTTGCCTATGACACCCTGGATGCCATGCCTAGATTCTATGCAGTCATCAGGATGATTTTGTCTCCTGCATTTAAATTGAGGATAACATGGTTAGAGCCAAATCCACTGAGTGAAGATGAAACCAAATGGCTATATGCGGAATTTCTAGCTTCTTATGCTAGGTTCAGACTAGGAAACTCAGAAGACATTCGAGATCTCCCTATGTTCTCACATTTGGCATGTTCAATGAATGGAAACAACTACGATGCAATAAAGATATTTCCATTGAAAGAAGAAACTTGGCCCCTCTCTAAAGATTGGGATATGAACTGGTGTCCTCATCTTGGGAGTAATAAAAATTTCAACTATGAGTTTATTGATGTCTTGTCAAACTATGTTGATTCTATTGGTGTGCATGTTGCATACTTGGTTAAAGAAAAAGACTTTACTTGTCTTTTCCGTCAAGTAGGAGATCCATTTCTAGTCTTGCAAAGGATACGTTTAGATTCTCTCATGGAATTCCTTCTATGAAGATGACAAGGATGGAGAGGGATGATGTTCCTGAAGGATACTTTGAGCTAGACCCTTCCTCTTTATTTACTGTGTACAATCTGAACATGTCACACCCCAAGCCTACACCCTGGGCGGGACTGGCACTCTAGAACCATTGTTGGCTCTAAGCGAACCCTTGGTCTGGCTTACTACTCAGCGAAAGACTTAAACACAAGAAGAACTGTCTCAAATGATGAACTCATGAAATAATTTAGAATGTTTTAAAAGAAACATTCAACTAGCCAAGATGGCAACTCAAGTCTCAAAACATAAGTCAATAACAAGATAATGAAAAATGAACTAACTAACTGTCTATCTATGAAGCCTCTAAAATTGAGATGGATGTCGGGACAAGACCCACGACATCCTAATGAACTAAAATGATGAAAGCAACAAAAGGGATCCTCCGAAAGCAGGAAGGCTCACCAACAAACTCTGAAGCTCAACTAGAATCAACGATGCGCTGGATACATGACTTGTATCTACATCATAAAATGATGCAAGCCAAATGGCGTCAGTACATTGAATGTACGAGCATGCGAGGGGAAAACTAAAACAAGACATAAGCTTGAAAGGAACTGAAAGAACAAACCTGGTCTCAACTCAACTGAACTGAACTGAACTAATTTCAATATAAAGCAGTATAAACAAGTGCAGTATAAAAAAAAGCTTTTTTAAAATATGGATAACAACTCTGTGTATTTAGAAATACCATACTAACTATGTATGTATGCAAAGATACAATGTGAACTCTGGAATGTATATAAAAATACAAATACTTCTGTGTATATAAGAATACAAAATATTGTTGTGGGAGTTTCTCTAACTGACAACCATCACGTAAAAGCTATTGTGATGATACAACATTTTGCCTCACGCTGCCAGGGTCGTCTTATACCTTGCCGAGGATATAGAACCTGACTACTAAGTTGATCCACTAGTCTATGCTAAAAAGCACTAAGAAATCATCTAAAAAGTATGACCCTTTTTCTACCCATGGTGGCTACATGGTTTATAGGGGCTGGGAGTTGTCTGAACTCTCACCCATATCGGTGTTGAATACTACTCCCAAAATATAACACTAGCTCTTATGTTTAAAAACATACTTCTTTCTGTGGTCTGAGATAATTGCTTAAAACTTAGCTCAAAGGCTCCTCTTGGAAATCAAAGTTTCCTTTCTTGCTTAATTGTGAACGCATTTACTCTTTACTGAAAACTAGCTCAAAGGCTCTTTTGGAAATCAAAGTTTCCTTTCTTGTTTAAATGTGAAAACATTTACTCTTTGTGAATACATAGTCCCGATATACTCTTTTGAAGAAATGAACTTCAATTTTTACTCTTTACTCAACTCAAAACTCAAGTCTTAAAACAAAGTTAAAACGTTTGTAAAAGACTTTTGGAAAACTCTATGAACTTCTCTTGACTTGACTCTTAACTTTCCTTGAATTGAATTATGGATTCAAGTCTCATGATCTCATGTTATAGATGATTTCATGTTGTTTATACGTACCTTAGAGTGTAGAAATCAACTAGGAAACATAGGTACGTTTCAAGGGAACTAGTACGGAAAGAAGTGGGAAAGAGTAGGGGACCTGGCGTCCCTGGCACTCTGAGTGGCGCGGGGCGCCAGACCCAAAACTTCAGAACTGAAGTTGGGGAGGACTGGCTGACGCGGCGCCCCAGGTCCCCAACTACAGAACATCTTATGGGGCGCTCTGAGTAGCGCGGTGTCCCAGCTCCTTCCCCAGGTTTTTGACGATTTTTCTTGCTTGTTTTTCAACTCTAAACTCAATTGGGTTTTCCCCCAAACACTTAGATTCGACTACATAATCAAAATATGCAAGAATCTACTCAAAACGATACCTAATTTCATGAATCTAAATCAATAACACCTCAACAACTCCAACATCAAGAACCCAACAGAAACTTCAAACAAATCCATCAAGAACTCAATTTCTAAACCTTCAAGAATCTAAATTCACTTAAATAAATCATGATTGGCACATGGGTGAACTAACCCAACGCTATGTAATCTCACATACCTCGTAGGGATCACCTCTTGACGAAATCCACAAGCAATTCTTCAAGAACTTGGCGATTTCCTTGCTTCTCCTTCTCTTCTCTCCTCTTCTTTTCTCTTCTCTCAAAACCCTAACTTATTTTCAATAGCGTAAACTGAATCCCATCAGTTGAGACCCCAACTTAATTACCAAAAACGTATTTAATTAATTGGGTAGTGAAAAGACCACAATACCCTTCAAAAATCCGGTTTTGACTTTCCTATCTAGATAGCCCAACTTCAAATGGGCATATCTCCCTCATACGAACTTGAAATCGAGAAAACTCAGAGGCATTGGAAAGATAATTCAGAGATCTTTCCTACGGTATCTTGTAGCACACCTAAATCATCTTGAGCTAAGAGTTATGATTGTTTTAAGTTGACCCAAAACTCATACTTAAATTTGTCAAATTTCCAGATTTTTCATTCTTTCCAAAAAAATGACTCTTTCTAATTCTAGCTCCTTCTAGTTGCGGGGTGTTACAGAACAGATCCAGCAGGAATACCTGAAGAAGCATCAAAGTTTTTTTTAGTTCATTATTTAAGTGGAAAGAATTTTCCAATTGAGTACTATTGTAACTAATAGGCAAATTGCAATTATAGTTCACAAAGGAAAAAGTTGTTCTCATCAAATGTACTTAACTGATCTTTATGCTCAGAAATAACTATTGAAGCTACCGTAACTCATGTTGTATTTTACCATTTAAAGTGAAAAAAATGTTCCAAATCGGGCATCTTAAATTATTGTAGGAGATAAATGCATTCAATTTCGTACAAATTGAAGAATGTTTTTGAAATTTCTCCAATGAGGTTGTCATGTAAAAGATTTAAAACTTGTATGTCACTTAAGTTTCCAAACTTAATAAGAATTTAACCACTTAATTGATTAGATGAAAGATCAATTCCATACATGTGTAGATTGTACGATATTAATTTCATAATTAAGAAATGTGTATATTTTGTTGTGAATTCTAATTTCAAGTCGATCTTAAATTTTTTACCATTAAGATCAAGAGAAGGATAATCAAGATGATTTATCAAAGGAGGAAAATCCAATGATTCTCAACTATTTTGAGTTGAAATAAATAATTTTGAAAACATTGACAACAATCAAGAATCAAGGAGGCAACAAGCACTGAGGCCTTGGGTAAATGTTGAAACACCAGAAAGTGTTTTGGCAGCATTTTAAGAGTTAAGAGTCTAATTAACATTATTCAAGGCTGAAAACCAGGAAGCATTCCTATGTGTTTGCTTCTCTTCTCAGAGTTAAATTATCTACACTCTGATCAATATTTGAAAGTGTAATTTTTAATCATTGACATGAAAAAGATTTCACATTGCGTTGTCTTTTTGAAAATCTGGATCAAAGAAAATCAAGAATATACATGATTGATGTCTTCAAAAGGTACGTCACACACCTGCCACAACTCTACTACTACTACACTCTACACCCGTCATTTAAACACTTATAAGTTAATTAACTGTCACGACCCAGACCATCGTGATTGACACCCACACTAACACTCCGGTGGGAGAACCACTACTACAACCCAAACCAAGCAACTAAACCAAAACTAAGGCATTTAAGTATATGAAAGCAGAAATAATAGCTAAAAACTGAAGTTCTCATAAACTTCAACCAAAGATATAACAACTAACAATGCGGAAGAAATAACCTAGAACCTGAAATTCAATGTACAAAAAATCTAAAAATGAACCAAGTCTAAACAAGAAGGGATACAACCCCAAACTAATGAACTAATCAACTAACTAGAACATAAATCTAAGTCCGAAAATGGTGGACATAGACGAAAGTGAATTCCATGGCAGCCCGGAAGAATTGGCTCACCCTTGAATTCGAACGATCACTGATCTCCTAAGCGACGTCTGTCAGTAACCGCTTGAAGATGCCCTGTACTCAACAAAATAAGAGCAAGTGCAGTATCAGTACACAACCACAGTGTACTAGTAGGATCACGCGGCTATCCCACTAAGTGCAACATAAGCAAGTCAAGACAACATTATAATCACATGCATATATATATCAACATATACAATATTATCAACATTTACGAACAACGAACAACTTCACATTTTATATCAAATCATTGGTCTTCTCATGGAACCCAAACCCAAATAGTTAGCATACCGGAACGTGGTATCTGATCCCATAATTATGTCAGAACGTGGCAACCGATCCCATAGTTATGCTGGAACGTGGCAACCGATCCAAGTTAGTTATGCCGGAACGTGGCAACCGATCCATTCAACACACCACAATCACAATCACAAGTATATCATCAAGATCATACATTCAAGTCATGATTTCATGGCAATCATCATTCATCTATCTCATTTACAATCATGTGTGATCAACATTGCAACATTCATACATATACAAGTATCATAATGAAGCAAGAACAAGCATACATCACACAATCATAGAATCACAACCATCACCTACCTCGAAACAAGCTTGAAACCCTAAGAAACTTGATCCTTCCCTTTCCAGATTTGTTCCGATTGTTCTTGGTCTACAAGCAATCAATAAACAATCACTAATTACCTAAATTACTAACAATTCTATGAACCCTAAATCATACTCATGATCCCAATTATCCAATTTAGGGTTGTTTCCACCATAAAATCTATAACAAAACCCTCCCTCATCAATATTCACCCATTATATTACCTTTAGCCTCAAGAATGGTGAAAAACAAGTAGGAGGTGCTTGGAGTTCATTCCTTAGCTCTAAAAGTCAAAAAGTGCATAATGAGATCATTAAGGGGTTTATTAACGACTTTAATTCACGTCGAGCCCGCCACAACGGCCATCACCCCACTGTAGCTGCCCCGCCAAAGCGGCACCAAAGCGGGTTACGCGAGGCAGAGAGCTAATTCAAGAATTCCAAAATTCTCATTTCACAATGCACCTCTAACCAACGACGCTCGGAAAATACTCTTTACGCCAAGATCAATTCCGGGAGTTCTACTCACCCCAATTTAATTCTGTAAAGTCGTACAGATTCCTTAACGAGTTATCTAACTACTCATGCAATCAAAATCATAAATGATTCCCCCGATTGTTACCAAATTTCCCTACACCTCAAAGACTCTGATTTCGTCCAAATCTGGACAAGGTTGGGAAAATCCAAATACTACGAAAAAGTTTTCCGGCCCCAAATTTTCCCCCGTTGGCTTTTCTATAACGACGGAAATAGGTCGTTACAATAGATACCAATTTACCCATCACTCGTCCCCAAGTGACAAAACTTAGGAAAATAGGCTAAGGAAGGGATGAAGTAGTACCTGATCGACGAACAATTGAGGATACTTTTCTCGCATGCCCCTCTTGGTTTCCCAAGTAGCTTTCTCAACTGGAAGATGCTTCCGTTGAACTTTCACGGACTTAATCTCCTTGGTTCTCAACTTGCGCACATCACGATCAAGAATTACCACCAGTTCCTCCTCATATTGGAGGTCCTTGTCTAACACAATTGAGTCTCACTTAATGATATAATCCCCGTAACCATGATACCTCTTCAACATGGATACATGAAATACCGGATGAACACCCGATAGATTAAGAGGTAAAGTCAATATATACACTACCGGTCCCACACATTCAAGAACCTCAAAGGGGTCAATGTATCGCAGACTTAGCTTATCTTTCTTGTCGAATCTCATCGCCCTTTTCATGGGTGATACCTTAAGAAGAATATTTTCACCGGATTGAAAAGCCATGTCTCTTACCTTATGATCCGCATACTTCTTTTGTCTACTCTGGGCTGCTAGAAGCTTAGCTTGAATACTCATAACCTTATCTTGAGCATCCTTCACTAAATCAACCCCCAATGGTTTCACATCTCCAGCCTCAAACCATTCTATGGATGATCTACATCCCCTCCCATAGAGTGCCTCAAATGGTGCCATATCTATGTATGTTGGAGTGATAACTATTATAATAGGAGAACTCACACAAAGGTATGAATTTATCACAATGCCCTCCAAAATCAAGCACACATGCCCTCAACATGGCTTATAATACTTGAATAATCCTCTCTGACTTCCCGTCTGTCTATGGATGGAAGGTTGTACTAAAAGTGAGTTGTGTGCCCAATTCATCATGCAATTTCCTCTAAAACTTAGATGTGAATTGGGTACCACGGTCTGAGATGATAGAGAGGAGAACCCCATGCAACCTCACTATCTCTTTCACATAAACTTTTGCCAATTATTCAGCATTATAATCTATTCTTACCGGAATAAAATGGGCTGACTTAGTCAATCTATCAACCACTACCCAAATAGAATCAAACTTCCCTAAAGTCTTGGGAAGACTAACCACAAAATCCATGGCTATTCTTTCCCACTTCCATTCCGGAATTGGCATTCTTTGAAGTAAACCTGCAGGCCTTTGATGTTCATATTTCACTTGTTGACAATTTTGACACTTCACCACAAACTCCGCTATATCTTTTTTCATACCCGGCCACCAATAAATTCGTTGGTCACACCCGGATGAACAGAATATCGCGAACCATGTGACTCTGCCAACAATTTCTCAATCAAGTCATCTACTCTAGGAACACATATTCTCCCTTTAAAACTTAGCACACCATCTGCATCAAGAGTGGTCTCTTGTGCCTTACCATTCGCAGTCTTCTTCCTAAGTTCCTCCAAATTTTCATCCTCAAATTGTTTGGCCTTGATCTCCTCAATGAATGTGGCCCTCACTTCAATGCTAGCTAACACCCCACCTCTTTTTGAGATGCCCAACTACATGAACTTAGACTCTAAGGTCTGAATTTCTTTAGCCAAAAAGTCGTTTGGATACATTCAAGCAAGTTAAACTACCCATACTCACCGTTTTTCGACTCAAAGCATCTGCCACCACATTAGCCTTGCCCGGATGGTATTGAATGGTCACATCATAATCCTTAAGTAACTCCATCCACTTTTGCTATCTCAAATTCAAATCATTTTAAGTGAACACATGCTGCAAACTACGATGATCAGTAAACACTTAAAACCATAGAGGTAATGCCGCCATATCTTAAGAGCAAACACTACCACTGCCAACTCTAAATCATGCGTTGGATAATTCCTCTCATGCACCTTCAATTGATGCGAGGCATAAGCTATAACATTATTATCTTGCATCAACACAGCACACAATAAACAATAAAATCTCTTTCTTCAACCGGTAATGCTAGAATAGGTGCGGTGGTCAAAAGGGTCTTGAGCTTTTGAAAGCTCTCCTCACATTTTTCAGTCCATTCAAATGGTATCTCCTTTTTGGTCAAATTAGTCAAGTGAGTGGAAATAGAAGCAAAGTTCTTCACAAATCAACGGTAATAGCTAGCGAGCCCCATAAAACTCCTAATTTTAGTCACAGAACTTGGTCGAACCCAATTCTTAACCACCTCAATCTTTTGGGGATCTACCATTACTCTTTCCTTTGAAACTACATGCCCCAAAAATGCAACCGATTTCAACCAAAATTCACACTTAGAAAATTTAGCATATAGCTTTTGCTTCCCAAGAACACCCAAAACACTATAAATATGGTTGGCATGTTCTTCCTCACTTTTCGAATAGACCAAAATATCATCAATAAAGACTATGATGAAAGAATCAAGAAACGGTTTGAACACCCTATTCATCAAACTCATGAAAGTTGTAGGCGCATTGGTCAAACCAAACGACATAACCAAAAACTCGTAGTGCCCATAGCAAGTTCTAAATGCCGTCTTGGGCACATCCTCAGGCCTAATTTTCAATTTATGGTAACCGGATCTTAGATCAATCTTAGAGAAAACTGATGCACCTTGCAATTGGCCAAAAAGATCATCTATTCGAGGCAAGGGATACTTATTTCGAATAGTGACCCTATTCAATTGTCGATAATCTATACACATTCTCATACTACCATCATTTTTCTTAACAAACAAAACTGGAGCACCCCATGGGAAGCACTAGAATGAATAAATCATTTATCAAGAAGTTCTTGGATTTGAGCCTTAAGCTTTCTTAATTTTTCCGGAGCCATGCGATATGGAGGGATAGAAATGGGATGCGTACCAGGTTCTAAATCAATGCAAAAATCTATATCTCTATCCGGAGGCATACCAGGCAAATCATTAGAAAACACTTCACTAAATTCAGGCACCACAGAAATAGACTCAATGGATGGAGCATCAATCTCAACATCCTTAATATGAGTCAACTAAGCCAAACAACCTTGCTCTACCAGTTTACTAGCCTGAATGGAGGATATAATCTTAGCTTGCTTAGGCTTTTACACCCCTTCCCACTCTAATTTTTCCCTTTCCGGAATTTCTTGAGTTACAAACTTAGTATTACAATTAAGCACAACATAATAGGGGGACAACCAAGTCATGCCTAAGACTATGTCAACGTCAATCATATCCAAAATCACTAAATCAGCCCAAGTCTGAAATTTCATAAACAAAATAGGGCAAGCACGATAGACATGGATAACTATGACTGACTCTCCAACTGGGTAGAAACATGGATAGGGGCATCAAGTACATCACAAATCATATCAAACTCTGAGGCAAATCGCACAGATACATAAGAATAAGTAGAACCCGGATCAAATAACACATTAACCATCCGATCACAGACAAGAATAGTACATGTGATCACCACATCAGACGCCTCTGCCTCATTCTTGCCCGAAAAGGCATAACACTGAGCCCTATTATCTTGACTAACCACTTCCCTTCCTGGTTGCACATTACCTCTGCCTGCGTTACCATTTCCTCTACCTCTACGGCCTCGATGATTACCTCATCGCCCACCTTGTGGATGCCTTCTACCATTATTACAATTCCCGCGGGTACCACTGCTCCAGACTGCTGCTGCGCGGATCTAACACACGTGGGTGGGGACAATCTCTCCTCATATGCCCAGGTTCCCCACATTTGTAACAAGTACGATCAAACGATGGTATGCCGCCCGTCGAAGGTGCGACTCCCTGGCTATCCTAAAAATTATGAGATGGAGTTTTCGAGTAACTACCTGTAGAGGCGGGTATAGAGGACTGAATTGGCTTGGCTGCAAGCGACCTTCCGGACCCCTTGGAATAAGAACCTTGAAAGTTACCCGAGTTCTTGGCCCTTTTTGCCCATGCCTTAGCTTGACCGTTTCGCCTCACCCCCTCCACTTTCTTAACATAGTTTGTCACCTCATTAAAGTTTCTCCCTGCAGAAGTCATATGAACAGATAATACTTGCAACTCAGAATTTAATCCCCTAATAAATAACCGGATTCTCTCTTCCTCAGTCGTCACCAATTAAGTAGCATATCTAGACAAAACATGGAACTTGGCCTCATAAACAGCCTCAGTCATACCACCTTGCTCCAAAGCCATGAACTCAAAGTCCTAGGCACATACTTCTCTAGAAACAGAGCATGAAATTGGGTCCAAGTAAGTGGAGGTAAAGTAGAAGATCTGCATTCCATATAAGCTCTTCACCACTGCTTAGCCTCACCTTGAAGTTGGAAGGACACAAACTCAACCCCATGTTGATGAACAATACCCAGTTTATGAAGCCTCTCATAGCAATCTAGAATGAACTCATAAGCATCCTCATTCTCAGAACCAAGAAACACAGGAGGCTTTAGCTTCAGAAACATAGTCAACATTTCATGCTCATTACCAGTCATAACAGAACCCAACAAAGGATGGAAGAAATCATCATTACCTCCAGTCCCACCCACCTTGGGTGCAGTGATAGCAACAGGAGGATTAGTATGAGCTTGAGTTGCTTGAGCAGAAGGAGCACTCCAGGACCAACCAATCACTTTAAGAACGACATGATCTATTGAGCTAACACTGGATCCAAAGGAGGAACACATGTAGTCCCAGCCTGCACCTCTTCCTCTTGTCCCACATCCTCAACATCTTCAACATCAATGTCACGACCCGAGTTTACACTCTGGACGTGGCTGTCACTCAAGAACCATTGTTGGTCCCCAAGCGAACCTTCATCATGGCTGACTACAAGCGAAATACTAACTTAAGCATGCAAAAGCTTAAATGTGAATAAAATTCAATAAACTCAACTTTTCAAAACTTTAACTCAAATGAACAACTTAGAATAAAAATAATATATTCAACTCGCCATAAAATAGGCAACTTAGCTCTTTAAAACATTTAATAAAATAAATGAATAATACAAACTTCTCAACTATACTGACTATCTATGAAGCCTCTAACTGATAAAGATGGAAGTCGGGACAAGACCCACGACATCCTGACTAAACTGAAAAGTAAATAAAATCCTCCGGAAATAAGGAGGCTCACCATAGCTTACTCAAACTCCCGGATGTATCAATGAATCTCCTGTTGCCGATCCCGAATACATGTATCTGAATCATGAAAAGATGCAGGCCAAATGGCTCAGTACGTGGAATGTACGAGCATGTAAGGAGAATTCTAAAACATAAACATAAGCTTGAAACTTGATAAAAAGGAAACATACTTACCTCTTCTCAAACTTACTCAACTCAAAAGTACTCAAGGATAAGATACTTAACTCAGAGATTAGATACTCCACTCAAAGATATGATAATCGACTCTGGGCACTCAACTCAATATAAAGCAATAATACACATGCAATATATGGAAAGCTTTATAAAACAGTAAAAACAACTTAGTTCGTTAAAGAAAATGCAATAACAAACTCAACTTTACTTATTTAATAAAGTAATATAGTTTCTGTGGGAGTTTCTCTAACCGACAACCACCACTATGAGCCTAAGTGGTGATACAGCGTCTTGCCCACGCTGCCAGAACT
>JAJONZ010026152.1:0-10155 GCA_029582445.1 Solanum paucissectum
GACTTAAAATATATATATATATATATATATATATATATATATATATATATCCCTTAATTTTTATTTTTCTTCTTTATTCCAAGCCTTGATCTCAACCTCTGAAAAATCTTCAAACTTGAGAGGCTTTGTAAAGATATCCGCAATTTGATCATGAGATTTCACATACTTGAGCTCTACCTCTTTCTTGACAATGCAGTCTCGGATAAAGTGATACCTTGTGTATATGGGCTTGTGTCACACCCCGAGAGACTAGCACTCGAAGACCATTGTTGGCCCCAAGCGAACCCTTGGCCTGACTTACTTACTCAGCGGAAAACTATATGCATATTTATAATGATCAAACACTATAAATGTACTTTAAAAGAATAAACTGAACTGCTCAAACTGAACTCATAATGTTTTAAAAATAAACAACTTAACTTAGCCAAAATGGCAACTCAACTCTGAACATAAGTCAATAACAAAGTAAAGACAAATGACTAACTGATTGTCTATCTATGAAGCCTCTAATAACTGAGATGGATGTCGGGACAGGCCCACGACATCCTAATGAACTATCTAATACTAAAAGTAAACAAAATGGATCCTCCGGAATGCAAAGAGGATCACCAACAAACTCTGGACTGCTCACTGGATCAACGATGTGTTGGATGCCGATCCTAGTTACATGTGTCTGCATCATAATACGATGCAGGACAACTAGCATCAGTACATTGAATGTACGAGTATGCAAGTTGGAATGCTAAACATAACATAGGCTTGAAAAGATTCTGAAAGAAACACTTACCTTGGCTCTTCTCAACTCATGAATACTTAACTGAACTCATTTCATTATAAAGCAGTTTAAAACAAGTGCAATATAAAGAAAAACAAAACTGTTTAAAACATGTTGTCAATTCGTAAACATAATATCATAAAAAGGCAAACCATGCTCCCTCTCAAAGTCTACTTGTGCAATGCATGAATGAAGTCTCATACCCTCATTCACACTAAGCAGAACCCCTTGAAGAACCATGTTACTACTAGTGTGGGAGTTTCTCTAACCGACAACCATCACTTAAGAACTATAGTGATGATACATCGTTTTACCTCGCGTTGTCGAGGCCCATCCTATACCTTGTTGTGATATAGGAAGTTAACTTTCACTAAGTGGATCCACTAGTCTATTGTGAAAAGGATTCATCTAAAAAGTATGACCCTTTTCTACCCATAATGGCTACATGGTTTATGGAGACTTGAGTTATCTGAACTCGCATCCCCATATCGGTGCTCAATACTACTCCCAAAAATATACTTAGTTCTTTATGTTTAAAAACAACTTCTTTCTTTGGTTTGAGATAATTACGCAAAACTTAGCTTAAAAGATCTCTTGGAATCAATGTTCCCTTTTCTTGTTCAAATGTGAAAACATTTTTATAAATTTCTTTGGGAATACTTAGTTCCCTAATAGCTCTTTGAGAAATGAACTCAACTCTTACTCTTTGCTTAACTTGAAAACTTGAGTCAAAAAATGAATTTAAAACATTGTTAAAGACTCTTGAAAACTTTAAGAAACTTTGCTTTGACTTACTCCTTAACTTCTAGACTTGACTCTTAACTTCTTTGACCTTGATCTTAACTTTCCTTGAATTGGATTATGGATTCAAGGTTCATGATCTCATGTCTATAGATGATTTCATGATGTTTAGATGTACCTTAGAGTGTTAGAATCAACTAGGAAACATAGGTACATCACTTAGAAACTAGTACGAAAAGATGGGGGAAGAATGGGGTGAACTGGCGTCCGTGGCGCTCTAAGAGGCGTGGGGCGCCAGGCCCCAAACTTGAGAGGCCTGTGTGGGGAGTGCTGGCTGGAGCGGCACCCCAAGGACCAAACTTCAGAGACTGGTTTGGGGGGCGCTGGCTGGCGCGACGCCCCACCCTATTCCCCAGGTGTTTGACGACTTTTCTTCTCTGTTTTTCATCTCCAAACCCTCTAAACTTCCCTAGTTCTTTCCCCAATCACTTAGGATCATTATTACCTTCAACTTACAACATATCTAACTCGAAAATCCACCCGGAAACACGAATCAAATCACTAAGAACCCTCAACGACACAACCAATCAAGAATTCGACAATTGTTCTTCAAGAACCTCACCTTTCAACATGTAAATAACTCAAAACCAAAGAATTTGAAACAAGTTGGTGTGTGGGTGAACTAATCCAACACAGAAATATCTCACATACCTTGTAGGGATCACCCCCGACGAAATTCACAAGCAATTCTTGAACGTTCTTGACGAAATCTTGAATTCCTTCTCTTTTCTCCTTTTTTCTCTTTTCTCCAATCCCTAGCGTGAACTCAACTTTTTCTAAACTGACTAAAATATGATTTTTACCCCAATTAAATCTTAAAAATGAATCAGAATAATAAGGTAAGGAAAAGACTAAATTACCCTTCAAAAATCCGGTTTTAGACTTTCCTTATTCGAACAACCCAACTTCCAAAGGGCATAACTCACTCATACGAATTCAGAATCACGCAAACTCGGCGGCGTTGAAAATATCATTCCAAGGGATTCCCAACCATATCTGGAATTTATAGCCGTTTGAACTTGACCAAAACTCACTTTTCTTAACTTGAACAATTTCTTTCAGATTTTAATTCTTTCCAAAAATGACTATTTCCAATTATAAGCTTCTTCCTAGTTATTTCAAATTGCGAGGTGTTACAGCTTGCTTCGATCATGATACACTGGATTCTTGTCAAGTGCTTGTGCGGATTTGTTATCAACACAAATCATTGTTGCTTCAATTTGCGACAAATTGAGTTCCTTCAGCAATCTCCTCAACCAAATAGCATGTCAGGAGAGTAACAATTGATTGTTTTGTTTGAACTCCAAGAAATAACACAATCACCCAAGAAAAACACAAAACTAGATGTGATTTTTCTATCATCAACATCTCCTGCATAATCACTATCACAATATCCCACAAGACTAAAATCATCAGAAGAAGAATAAAATAGTCCAAGGTCGATTGTACCTTTTAAGTAACATAGAATTCTTCTAGCGACCTTCAAGTGAGTGGAGGTAGGAGCTTACATGAAGCGACTTACTACTCCAACTGCAAAGAGTATATCTGGTCTCGTACATGTCAAGTACCTCAGACTTCCTACGAGACTTTTGAACTGAGTGGAGTCCACCTTTTCTCCATCATCAAACTTTGACAATTTTGTTCCACTTTCCATTGGGATGTTCACAAGGTTGCAATCAAACATGTTGAACTTCTTTAAAATCTCCTTTGTATAGCTTTCTTGATATATGAAGATGCCTTCCTCCATTTGCTTCACTTCTAGGCCTAAGTAATATGACATGAGCCCTATGTCCGTCATCTCAAACTCAAAGGACATAGTTTTCTTGAAAGCTTCAAATAAAACTAGGTTGTTACCCATTAGAATGAGATCATCAACATAAAGACATATAAGCAAAATATCTCCATTATTATGAACTTTAATGTAAATAGCGTATTCACGAAGACAACAAGTAAACCCATAGTCTTGAAAGTATTTGTCAATGCGACTATTCCAAGCTCGTGGAGCTTGCTTCAACCCATAAAAGACTTTCTTCAACCTTAACACCTTATCTTCATGATTTTTAACAACAAAGCCCAATGATTTCCCATCATAGACTTTTTCTTCAAGATATCCCAAGAATGTCGATTTGACATATAGTTGATGGATCTTCCACTTCATTTGCGCCGCTAAAGAGACCAATAAATGGATCGTCTTCATGCGGGCAACATGCGCATAGACTTCCTCATAGTCGATGCCATGCCTTTGTTTGTAGCCTTTAGTCACAAGTCTTGCCTTGTATCTCTCTACCTATCCATAAATATTTTTTCGCCTTGTATACCCATTTGACTCCAATTGCTCGATGATCCTTGGAAAGAGTTGTTAACTCCCAAGTATTGTTCTTCTCTATTGACTGGATCTCCTCCTCCATAGCTTGTCTCCACCTTTTGTCTGTAACATCTTCATCAAAATTCATTGGTTCACTATCAGCAAAGAGACAACACAAAAAATCAAAATCAGTCATTTCTTCTGTGTCATCATAAATTTCTTGAATGCTCCTAATCATATGTGGTCTTTCACTTGAACTCTCTTGAGTAGACGGAGATGTAACGTTTGTTGGTGAAAGAGGTGGGGTTGCATCATGCGCACCTCATGGTCTCCTGCTTTTCTTCATCTCCAAAATATGAAAGAAAATAATATGTTCTTTCTTCCAAAGTCTCTCAATTTCATGATGTTTTTCCATCAAATTCAACATCACGACTCACGACCACCTTGTTATTGCTTGGATTGTACAATTTGTAGCTTTTTTAGGTCGCTTAATAGCCAGCTAACACATACTTGACACTGCGGTCACCAAGTTTAACTCCCCCTTGATGTGGAACATGAGCATATGCTATGCTCCCAAAGATTCTCAAGTTCTTGGCATTTGGCTTTCTTCCTCTCCATGCTTCTTGAGGCATTTGATCTCGTACATTTTTTGTTGGAGATTTATTGCTTAAACAAACTGCACAAGAAACAGCATCGACCCAAAATTCTTTTGGTAGATGTTTATCTTTCAACATACATCTAGCCATATTGAGAATTGTTCTATTCTTTCTTTGTGCAACTCCATTTTGTTGGGGAGAGTAAGGTACCGTTAGAGGGCAACGAATTCCATGAAATTGACAAAAGTCATTAAATTCTTTTGAAGTGAATTCGCCTCCTTTATCGGACCTTAATGCTTTTATTTCATAGCCACATTACTTTATTTGTGTATATTAAAAGGATGAAACATTGCATTTATTGCCAAAGATCCGACCAATTATGTTATTATTGTTTTTGTAGGACCAGGCGATTATTTGTACCTATTCAAAATAATGACTTGACAATATTTTGAAGCGTGTACATGTTATACTATTGTACCTCCTCTTTTTCTTTTGACTCTAAGGACCTACAAATGAAACAACGTTAAACGACGTATAAACAACAATTTAAATTATTTCGATAGTGAAAAGTATATTTGTATATTATTACCTTGGTTTATGAATAAATTACTTTCTTCAGAATCCATTGATTCTTCTTGTACTTGTACATGTACATCTTCTCCTTCTAGAATGAGAAAATCTCTTGGCTCTTGTTGTATTTGTTCTTCGACAACTTCTGCTCCAAATATGCATATTGAAACAATTATATCAAAAACATAGTCATTATAGTTTTAAAATATAAAATAATAGAGATAAGAGTTAAAAATACACCTAAATTATTCCTTTTTTTTTAGGTTCATAGCTAAACTATTGACAGTGTGAGTTTCATACTTAAACTATCACTTATTAGTTTGAGAAATACATCTCTCTATTTTATTACACTATCATCATGGTGTGTGTAATACACTCTCTCTTTTATTTTAAAAAAATTATCACATCACATTCCATATGGACAAAATATTTCACCTTGACAAAAATTAAATAAATTATTAGTATAAGTTAAAGTTAAAGATTATTTGTCATGGCTCTGATACCACATTGTTGGACAAAATGATAATCACACCCAGGATAATGTCCAAACTAAATAGCAATAGGAAGAGAGTAATAACGACACCAAATATTAAAATGGGTAAATATGATACATGAATAAGTAATACAATAATATTAATGAAAAACTTAGTAATGTTAAAAGACTACTACTCAACACTTTTTTATTTCTTACAACTCACAATAATATTACTTCCACATTATTTTCTCACAAATTGAAAAATAGTTTGTGGATTACTCTCTCTAATCTCTATTGCTTCTCTATTTTGATGTGTCCTTACAAATGAGCATAAGTGTTCTATTTATAAGAAAAAAATCTCCTCATTTGATGTCACTAATGATTCAAACTTGTAGGTAAACAACTTTTAAGCTTTTTGACATTCTTGCAATTTTGCAGTAATTGAAGACTAATGTTGTTGGCCTATTGCAGCAAATGAGGACTTCAAATATATATATATGGACCCCACAATCATGAGCAAAGCATAGCCAATATCACTAACTTAACAATTGACGTCACTTTCATTTAACAAACTCCACACTTAAGTAGGCACACTATGTAAACAAAAGAGACGACACACTAAGTAAATAAACAACATCACTAAAATTTCGATAACATAAAAGAAAGAGATCACACTCTAAGTAAACCAATGCTTTAGCCAAAATCAGTAAATACATATGACAGAATAAGTAAATCAACACTTTAATCATAATCAATATCAAAATAAAAATAATGTTACACTAAGTAACCCAATGTTTGGACACATTAAGAAAACAGATTCCATAATGAATTTTAATGATTTTTTTTTAAAGAAATGGTGATCATTTTTTATAAAGAAGCATATACAGTTCTATCTAACTTCATGACCATTCGATAAAAGCGATATCGTCTCACAAATTATTATCAAAAAATAAAAAAATACAGTTTTAAATCATGCCTCAGAAATTCTTGTTTTAATAAATCATGCCTTATAAATTCAACATCAACAACAAGAAAACTTTGGTTTGCAGTAATAAAAGAAAATAGAGTTAAAACATACTACAAGATTTATTAAACCCTAATGCAATCGAAAATCCAACATCAATGTTACATTGAACAAACTACCAATAATGATTCAAACACCAACAAAGTAAGACCACAAACAGTAGCTATTACAACACATACAATACAAAAATACCACAACTATATTGTAACTATAGTTAATTGAGGAGAAGGTGACAAAAAAGTGTTGAAATTAAAATTGGTGACAAAAAAACACTGACCAAGTCAAACTTCTTTTTAATTAGTGATTAAAATAATTGGGGGTTAAAATATAATATTTAAAACTTCTAACCATTTAAAAATATTCAAATAAATCCATTCCCAATTGTCTTTCTTTTTCTTCCTTGTGAACAACATGTAGTGGTATAGGGGGAGACATTGTTGCGAACAGATTGTTGGCGACTTCCAATACCTTCATCTTGGTCTTCTTCGTCATAGCCGTCAGATATCTCAAGGTAACACTCTTTTCTTTTCTTTCCTTGTTAGGGTTTTGAGATTGTAAAGATTGAAAATCCATTGGATTTTGTTAGGCCTTCTTTGTTTTTAGCATATGGAAGTTTGTGGGTTTAACGATTTTGCTTGGTCGGGTTTTCTTGGGGAAAAAAAAGTGGGTCTTTTACACAATATTTGTGTGCTTTCATTGATCCTTCTTCTGTTTTTTTTGTTATCTATGTGGGGTTGTTCTTATCTTCTTCTATGTGGTGATTGATGGCTCTTTAATGTCTGCATTTTAATGTTTTGCCTTGTTTTAGGTTCTTGTTTCTCGTAGGAAAAAAAGAATTTGGTTGTTTTTGAGGTAAATGTTTGAGACATTAGAGGTGTCTTTCTTGGACCTTTAATTGTTGCTCATCTTATGGAGAATGTTGTTCTTAGAGATCATTTATTTTTCTTAGTCTTAAGTTAGTTTGATCCTTGGTAGTTGAACACTACTATTAGTTGTTATCTTCCAATATTATGATGTTTTATAACTCTTGGTGGGTGTGTTTCACAGAATGTATTATAGTAACTAGTAACATATTCATTTTTTCCAAGCCTATGGTTTTGTTCATGATTTAAGAGGAAAAGTGTAGTATGGTTTTGTCACTTCCTGATGTTGTTGTTACCTTATTTTATAGTATGCTTTGTATACAATAACAATAATTACTATACCTCAATCCCAAACAAGATGGCATATAGATGATTTGCATATATACTTCAAATAACATGCATCCAGCCAAATTTTGATGATATATTTATACCTGTTTACCCTATATCTTTATGTGGTTTTGAAACTAACTTTCAAAATTATCTAAATGATAATGAATTGTCTTTTTATATTATTACATTTTGATTTTATTGTTTTTATATATAGATTGTGCATCCATGACTCCAAGGAAAAAACGAACAACTCCTACTAAAAAGTATGAAAGGCGAATCAAAACACAAAGACAAAGAGAAGAAGAAGAACTAGAAAACACAAATTTCAAAAAATCTATAGAAGAAGAAGAAGAAGAAGAAGGAGAACATGAAATAGATGTTTCTTCTACAAATGTAGAAAGAGATGATAGAGCAGTTGAGGAAGAACAAAATGATATAGCCATTCCAGAAAATGAGACATCTCCTATTGTTGAGTTTTCTCCGCTCAGTCCTTCACCCGATAACTTCATTGTGAAGTCGATTAGGTATGCAAATTACACTTTGGAGTCAATGATTGATAGGTATCCAAACTTAAGAGGTTCTTTAACTGTTAAGTCGAAGTTGTGTAAGTTTTCTAAATTTAGAATGATTTTAGAAAAATAAAAATTGGTAAAATTCTTTTGATCTTCTATTTTCGGAAATTACTTACAACTTGAAGATCATATAAGATTTCAAATGAGTTTAGTCTACCAACTTATTCACCATCAAATTTATAGCCATCGAAAAGAAGAAATTTGGATAAATTATAGTGGCATGCCGATTTGTTTTGGAATGAAGGAGTTTGCTATCATCACCGGCTTAAATTGTCATAATGAAGAAGTGTATGATGGTGAAAATATGTCAATTAAGACAAAAATGAGGCGAAAAGAAATTCTTGAGGTTGTGGGAAGGAGTTTCAAGTGAAATGAGTTGATTGAACATCTCCAAACCAAAAATCTTAGTAAAGATGTAAAAAAATCGTTGTGTTTACTTTATTTTGTTCATAGCTTTTTTTATGGAAAATATGTGAATACAAATATTCCAAAAAAGTGGATTTTGCTCTCGGCCAGTAGAAAAGCATTTTCTGCTTATCCATGGGGTCGTATTAGCTATGATACTATAATTAAGCATCTATTGAAAGCGATGAAGACTATTGATGGGAAGACTACCAATCTTTATGGCTTTTCATGGGCATTTATGGTAAATTTTATTTTATTTTATTTTAGTTCATATATATATTATTTTATTATTTTTGGGTGCTTACAATAATTTGATCTCTTTTTGTGATTATTTTATGTAGTGTTGAGCATTTGAGGTTGTTCCTTTCCTCCAAAAGAAGTATAATGTGTTTTCGAAATAAGTGTCTTCATCGAGGATTTTTCGATGGCTTTTGGCGACTAATAACGAATCAGTTAGCAGTTATGAGTTGTTTGATCCTCCTCAGGACTCGGTAAGCATTATTCTTTAAACATTTTTAGTTAAAGTGAAATTGTTGTTGCTTTTCTGTTTTTGTTGTAGCCTTTTCAACAAGTGTTTTATTTGTTTAATTAGTTGCTGTCAATTGTTGAAGTTATTACAATAATTGTTGGAACAATTAGAACAACTGATATATAATAATATTTAAATGCAGCAGTCGCTTTATCACATTTTAATTATTATTATTTTTACATATAGATTGTGCATCCATGGATAATTCCTACATCTAGTGAAATGGAAATGGAATTTTTCACTACGTTTGTGCCTAAGAAATTAACCAAGGATGATAAGATTGAAAAGCTTGAGATGGATTTGAATGGTATTGTGGCTATAAAAAGAGACATCACAATTGATAAGCATAATCTTGATGTAGGAGGTGGAAGAGCATCTTCCCCAATTGTTGAGAGAGTTTTTAGTGGTGTTGGTGATGAAGGAGAAGGAGAATTTACTCCAAATGTTGATAGATGTACTGATGGTGTTGATTTTGAAAGAGGAGGAGACTTCGGTGATATTAGTGGTGGTTTTGGAGTAGGAACATCTTGTTCGATCGATGAGAATGCTCTTTATCTTCAACACACTCCATCCACTAAGGAGATGATAGATTTATTGAATGTCAGAGTAGAGTCTTTAGAGAAAACTATCGTCACCATGAATGCTAAGATTGAGTCTTTAGAGAAAGCTATCGTCACGATGAAGTCTAAGAGAGGTATTAGGCCATCATCAAAGATCTCTCATCCATATACTCCCGACTATGTTAAAAGAACAAAGAGACAAATTTCGGAGGCATTGTCAAGTGCTAGAAAAAAAGAAAAGGGAAAAGTGAATGAGACCATTATCGAAAAAGAATTGGTGTCCGGAGATAGTAAAGGTAAAATTATATTCTAATCATCTTTCTAATATTTGTCTTGTGTTATATATATTT
>JAJONZ010026154.1:0-11504 GCA_029582445.1 Solanum paucissectum
AGCATTTAAAGAGGAAAAGCTTCCTAAGTTGATCTTCTTGGTTTTGAATTACAGTTGCATCTTTTACTATGAAATTCCTGCTGCAATCTTACTTCCTCAATAGATGCGAATTATAGCCCACTGTCCTGAATCCTCTCTGTGATTTGGTGACCAAATGAACCTCAACAATCTATGACACTCAATCAGCTTTTGTTTCTACTGCAAGAACAGGTATTCTAGTGGCTTGGAAATGGGGGAGGGGCTCTCTGTTCTGGGTTGAAGCCAGTGGCAATGGAGTTAGCTGGCGATATTTTTTCCAGAGGTAATGGGCTTCATGACTGAGTTGCGGGTGGTTCATGGATCTGTACAGGAATGTGATATATGGAAGAAAGGGCATTCACATGATGGTGTTAGGGTGGTGATTCACGGTGGTGTTTGGTGGCAGAGTGGTGTACGGTGAGGCGAGGGCGACTGAAGGTGGTGCTCCATTTTTTACCAAAAATCTGCCTTCCCAGTGACCTCACCCTCCGTGTATCTGAGCATCATCTCCTTCTATCCAGTGAATGTTCTCTAAATGCTTGGATCTAATCCTTGATAAGAAGGAAAAATGAAAACCTCCCCTCTATTGTGTGCTATCTATCCAAAATCCTCTCTGTGATTTGGTGTCGGTCTGGTGGGTCAAACTGGGTGATTTTGGCCAGATAGGGGAAATCGTTAGTTTGGGGGTACATCTGATAAGCTTCATAAAAGCGAAGGTAATACTGGCCAGATAGTATAACGGAGGATAAAGTTGAACAATATAATAAAGTAGAGGGGTAAATTTGACCCTTTGCCCTAGAAAAAAGTCAACCTGCAAGAACTTTAGGATTTGTATGAGACTTCAACCAACAACCCTAAGTAGGAAAGTATGTCGCCAACAAGTTAATGCATGAGTTCAAACATTTTATCATTCAACGAATGCAAAAAAAGGGGGAGGGAGAAGGAACGAGAAGAGGTGCACAAAGCATGTTACATCAAATTAACAGGAAAATATTTTAGAACTATGCATGATATTTCCTTAACAGGTACTAGTGCATTTTCATTTTGATTAATCCTCCCTCTGTTTCAAAAAGAATATCCCAGTTTCCTTTTTAGTATGTTTCAAAAAGAATGACCCCAATCCTTTTTTGGCAACAATTTAACTTTAACTTTCCACGTGGCATGTTTAAGGCCACAAGATTAAAGGGCATTTTGGTACATTTGACATAACTTTAATTTAGAACCACAAGATTAAAAAGTCTTCTTTCTTTTCTTAAACTCCGTTCCAAGTCAAATTAGGCCATTCTTTTTTAAACGGAGGGAGTATAATAGTTTAACATGCGTAGTTCCAAATTGCAGAGGAATAGCTTAGTTCTTCTTTGTTCCGATAACCAAAAAATTCCTAAGGGTCACTGATGCACGGTTCAAAACTCAGTGATAAACTGATAATGGGTCCACCCCTCTATCATTTTCCACTTAATTACTAGGTTTTGTCTACAATGGGGTTCAAACCTATGGATGTGTGCCTAACCGATACATTACAAGTTGCGCTTTAACCACTGCACCAAAGCCCTGGGACATTAGCTTGGCAATTTCTAACCACATAAGAACTCTTTCTTGGTTAAGAGAGAGGAAGGCTCTCCATGTTTCTCTCAGTGGAGTAGTCACTCAAGAACATGTATGTCTGCATCATCCTAATTATGGACAATCCTCGGTAACACAACTTCTCACCAACCAAATAAGGAAATAGATAACTGGTCCACTCTCCAATGGAAAAAATTACTCTAAAATTCAATCCACATTGTACACAAAAAGTGAAAAAAAAATCTAGAATAACATGTAATATGACAAGAGGGAGTTGCTAGGATGGTAAGCACCCCTCACTTCCAACCTTAAAAGAGGACTTAGAAGTTCTGCAATTCCGATTTAGGGAAGTGCACGTGTACATTTATACTTAGTTGATGGTCGTTCATGCATTTCAGTAGCAACCTTGTACAAATACCAAGGTGGAATTTCAGATCCCCTTTCAGGAAACCTCCATAAATCACCACCACAATTGGTATCATAAGGAAAAATGAGACTAATGCAGGTAGAAATTGAAGAAAATGTGCTTAACAAGAAAAGCTATTAACATTGTAGGCACATAATAGCAGGTCACTGAGCATGCCCTCGCGTCCTCGCCATAGTCGGACATAAAATTTGTCGGAGACAAAAAATCAATTTTGACATCAATTAGAGCGTAATTGTGAACATGCATACAACAACTCAGTGTTTGAGATTACAACAACATACCCAGTGAAATCCCACAAGTGTGGTTTGGGAAGAGTAGAGTATACACAGACCTTACCTCTACCTTGTGGAGGTAGAGAGGTTGTTTCTGGAGGACCCTTGGCTTGAGTACAGCAAATCAAAGTAGGTATGAAAGGGAAAATAAAAACGACAGTGAAGAAAATATAGCTATTAGTCAAGGGAACACAGTAACAACAACAAAATAGTGTGATAACCGAAACACAATAAACACAAATGATGATAGAAACCAAAAGCGATACACTACAAGAAAGGCTAGAATTACGACAGACAATACTCTACTACCTACTAACCTTCTACCCTAATCCGCGACCTCCACGCTCTCCTATCTAAGGTCATGCCCTCGGTAAGCAGAAGTTGTATCATGTTTTGTCTAATCACCTATCCCCAGTACTTTTTTGTCTACCTCTACCTCTCCTCATACCCACTATATCCTCGAGATTAACCACTTCTATTACATCCTTAGCCCCCGCTGAAGACTTCTTACAGAAGAAGTCAGTAACTTGGTAGAAATAGATCACAACAAAAACAGAACAATTGATGACTCGCTTTTGTTCAATTATAAAAAAATAAGCACTTTGATGAAGATTTATAGCATCATTCAAATAAATACAGATTAAGATCATAGAAACATGAGCTTGTAATATAGCTTATTACAGACACTTCGTTCGAAAAGCACCACATGCTGATACGGACAACCTAATCATTTTCTAATAATTTGAGCTCAATGATCCACCATAGTTAAAGTACCAATATAAAAACAAAAAATTGATCCGCCATAGTTGAAGTGCAAAAATATGATGAGATATGTACTTTCTACTAGTCTTTTTATAATTTTTTCCTCTTATTTTTCCTTTTGACTTTATTGTTTATCATCTAATGGTGGTTTCGCACAAATCCAGTTACTTAACCTACTGTAGCTCATGAATAAATTGACTCACTAGACTCTAAAGCAGCCAAGGAATGATTTAGTGGTCAATGAACTGAGTTGAGAACCATAAGGTCTCAAGTTCAATTCTTAATGGAGGCAAAAATGCAAGGTTATTTCAAGAGAACGGTATTTTTTTCTATTTTACCCTTAACATTAACTACTCTTCCCCAAATTATTTCCTAAGTCCATTGAGACTTAATTTGGGTATTATGATAAATGTGCACTTCATTTATTATTTCTTAAGGGGAGTGCAAAGTCCATTATGGACAAGTAAAAGTGAACATAGAGAGTAACTGTAATATGTGCAACTATTGTTCCCATACATTTGATCACTACTAATTCTGGAGGACATTATTAAAATTGTAAGTTTCCTTTTGCTTAGTGTCGTTAATACTTTGTGCAAGAACCTGATCTCTTCCCTGGGATAATATGGCAAGGTTGAATGTGCTTGTCACACACTTTGGCTCCACCAAAAGGTATAGGCTAGTTGAGGTAATTATTAAACTACTTTGCTGTCAAAATAAGATTGTTAGCAGTGTTCTTGTTTAAACTTCAAATGGTACAGACATTGGGAGCCAAACAACAATTAGCATTTGCTCTGACACCTTTATTGGACTGAACAAAGCAGGACAGAAGACTATTTTGGTAAAATGTTTTACAATATAAAAATTACCCAAGAGGAAGGGATGGGATAGCAATCAGACATGGCATTTTATTTTACGTCCTTCCTTTTTCTCCTTTTCATACATTTCATATAAGTACTGGACAAAGGATATCAGTACCACTACAAATCCCCTCACTGCGTCCGCCTTGGGATCATAATCTAGGGTTATTTACTTATTTTCCATAACCATTATCAGCCAAAAGATTTGCAAACATTAACATATTACGCATTTAATAAACTCAGCAAAGTTTTATGGAGAGAAATTAAATTCCTTTTTTAATTACTAAACCACGAAGAATCATCTTTTGAAAATGTAACACATCAAGAAACTGCTTGATATTTTCTAGAAATATTTCAAGTCCCGGTTTAAACTCAATAAATTAATACTACAAATACCATAAGCTATAAAAGAATCCCTCAAAAAAGTGAGGTATCACAAGTGAATGACAAGATAAGGAGGACACAAGAGAAAAGATAGCAATTCAACTACAGCAACAACATAAGTTATGCAATCAATCAAATGACCAATTGATAAATGATCAATGTCCTTATCCCATGCAGATTGATTGACTATATATGCACGGGCAGAGCTAGGGGCAGAAGGGGTTTATCCGAATCCCCTGTGCTGAAAAAGTACATTGTCTATATAAGGTAAAAATTAACTTTATGTCATATATAGTAGACATTGAATCCCCTTGACTTTACTTATTCATATTTTAGGATCCCCTTAATGAAAATCCCTAGCTCTGCCACTAGTCGACCCATTTCATTCCAATTATGAATTCATGATCAATAATTTGTCGTTTAAGGCAAGTTAGGTTTCTCTATAGATTCTCCAAATCTCACACTTATTCATAAACTAACATGCCATTCCGTAACTAGACTATACATGACATGCATGCCTAGTGATATATAACATTAAGAATCCTCTAAACACAAATAATAAATCTACCTAAAACTCAAAACCCAGTCAAGTGGGGTTTTCCTAATAACTTTTCAAGTAAGAAAATCTCTTTTCTTCTTCCCCAAGTTTAATTTTTTTTCCACCATTAAAGAAAATAAGCATGAATTGAAAGACCCAATGTTAGCAAAGTGAAAAAGGAAAAAAGACATAGTTTTTATGATTGACCTGGTGAAAAAATAGGGCAAGATTATTCCCAGCAGAGCTAATGAGCTAAAAGGGTTTTCCGATTGTTGCTGTAAATTGATTGAGATGCAGATGCAGATGTTTGCTCTCCCACAGCCTTCGAAAATGGAAAGTTAGCTCCTTTTGGGGACAAAGAGGGAGAAAAGATTTTGTTAATAAGAAAAAAAATAGAAGAGACAATTGTTTGTAGTGTAAAATTGTGTGTATATGGCCAATCCGTAAATTGGAAAAAGAAGTCACCCAATTCTTTGGGCCGTTTGACGCCGCAACTCCCACTTTGCTGGTCAAAAGCAAAGAGTAATAACCTTGTCTTTTCCTTTTCGTTGTTTTGGTTTTTCTCTCTTAAAGAAAATATTAGATATACAAAATTATCATTTATTATTTTTTAAAATTATTATTTAACTATCTTTATAATATTTAAAAATTAAAAGTCTAAAACATATGGTATGAAGAAAAATATATTTTAAAAATTAAGAAATCTAAAATATATGATAAAAAGAAAACAAATTATAAGAAATACTAGTAAAATTACCCGTGCTTCGCGCGGGAATTTAATATCGCAAAATTTATAAAATAATACTTAAAATCTATTACTCATTAAAACTAAAACACTATATTATCTTACATACAAGATTACGTAGTAACAAACATTAATAATGTAAAAGAAAATGAAAATTATTACATCTTATCATTTATCCTTAATAACATAAGCATAAGTTAATGACTGTAAAAATACATACCGAGATCTATAACATAAGCAATGGTGTCAGTGAGTCACTCAACAGTAGCAAAGTACACAAATATTTAATTGGGAAGAAAAAATATTTGTGAAGAAGAAGAAGAAAAGGAGGTTTAGAATTTTCGTTGTTTTAAAATAAAATAAGAGGAAATCCCTCTATTTATAGACAACAAAGGGTAGTGTGAACAAATGTTTATTGTGCCTTATCGGAAAGGTTATAACTATTTGAAAAAGTTGCTACCTTTCGGGAAAGTCACAACCTTTCATAAAAATCACAACTTTTCATTAAAGACGCAACTCTTCATTAAAGTCACAATTTTTTATTTTTTATTTTTTTGATAACCGAGAAATCCGTTTGTGACCCGCCCTTTGGACCAATCACAACCTTCTAAACTCGGTGGATAATGGGTCCGCCCCTCTACCCTTCTCCACTTAAATACTAGGCTTCGCTTTTGCATGGTGTGGGGCTTGAACCTACGACCTAAGCCACAAATCCTCCACCTTTTGCCACTTGAGCTAGGCCTTGGGGGCAAAGTCGCAACTTTTTATAAAAGTCACAAACTCTCATTAAAGTCGCAATTTTTCATAAATGTCACAAACTCTCATTAAAGTCGCAATTTTTCATAAATGTCACAACTTTTCATGAAAGGGGAAGGCTACTTTTGTAAATAAATAAAGTAAAAGAGAATTCTGGTTTGTGGTGGCGCCACGTAGGCGGGCCTAAGGTTCTCTTTTATATATATATAAATATATGATTAGGAATATTTTCTCTCATCAATATGTATTATATATATATATATATATATATATATTACCTTAAAAGCATGAACTCCTAACTTGAATGTTAAATTACTATAATATCCCTAACTTGGGTTGTGATTTTTTCGATGAGTTGTGACTTTTCTAATAAGTTGTGATTTTTTTTCGAAGGGTTATGATTTTTCCAAAGAATTGTAACTTTTTCAATAAGTTGTGACTTTTCCAAAGAGTTGTGACTTCTCAAAAGGTCATGACTTTTCCGATAAGACATAAAAAATACTTGTTCATATCACCCTTGTTGACTATAAATAGAGGGGCTTCCTCTCATTTTTTTCAACCACATTTTTTTTTAATCTTCTACTCTTCTTCTTCTTGCATTTTAAAAGATTTCGTGTGATTTATTATCATTGAGTGAGTTCGAATAAGGTTGTAAGTGATGCCTTTGCTCTTAGTATATGTTGATTACTGTCGAGTTTGTGAGTGGAAAGAAATTATTTTTTTTGGTGAAAACAGAAAATGTACATTTTTGTCGGTGTATTACTTGTGCCATTAGTTGTATGACAGCCTGGTGCTGCCTTTTCTGTAATAATTTTATCATATCAAAATTAAATCAGTTGCTAATAGTGGTCCATTTGTAACTTGCTAAGTGCGTAGTTGTGGTGTTAACTCCCCTTTGATGATATGCTTCAATGTTTTACCAACAATAGAAGAATTAAGCAAAAAGAGGAGAAATTTTATCTTGAAGATTACGGGAAATGTATATGTCCCTTCCCTTCACTCAATATTTCTCTGGTGTCTCTACGTTGCATTTTGTACCTTCACTTTTTCTCTTCTTTTTAAATAGTTTGTGAAGGAACACATCGTCATTATTATTGTCAAAATGTGGTTGTCTTTACTTTCCCTTTTGATAGTGATCTTTGATGTTTGAGTGAACTGCCTTGTTTTTGATTTTTTTCCTCAGAGATGTTGACTGATGAACTTCTCGATTGGCACTACCGAAAGGCCATCAATTTGCATAATATATACATTAGTATGTAATGTTCCAATATATGAAGTTAACATGATGTAGTCTAAATTTATTTGTTTTTTTCTCATGTGATGTAAATATATGCTTCTGAACATCTTTTTTCAAAATTATTAAACTTCTCAAGAGTTAGAGAATTGTCACAATTTGTTTTTTTCTATGCTCAAGACAAAAGAATGACTTTATTTATCAATGTTACTTATGTGATTTAGAAAGTTAGGAAGTTTGCTTCAAAATAGTTATTATTACTATATCAACATTGCCCTTTTGTTTTACTTATTTACTATTTCTTAATAAGTACAATATTAGGTATGTCACAGGTGTATTATCAAGTTAACAAGATCTTCTAACTTCAAAATATATTATTTAAATTGTTTCGAGTTCTTTTTTAAAAAAAAAAAAAACTCACAACAAATGTGAATATATATGAATCATTTAAAAATTATTATTTACAAAATAATTTTTATTTTCAATAATATGGAATAAACATTTACATTTTGTCCCTACACTAAATTAAAATCTAATAACTATATAAAAATATAGCGACATTAATTAAAAGTCCTGTTTATTTATGTTAGTATAAAATTTATTAGAAATACAACTATTGCACATTAATTCTTTAGTTATAACATTACAAATTCTCTTAGTTATTACTACTAATTATTGCAATTGTTATTCACACTCTTTAACATTCATTAGTTATAAGATTATGAATTCTCATAGTTATTACATTAATTATTTCTATCTTTCATTTTTTCTTATCTTAACTTTTGACCAATAATTTTTTATATTATTATACCTCCCCTATATATGTGATAACATAGTGTTGTTATTTATCCTTGGACGAATCATGCTTTATTGAATAAATTGAAAATTGTTTACAAGTATATGAACTACATCTTTGTTGGGTGTAAGATAAACAAGTGATTATATATATGATTTCACATATAGAATATATTCTTTAATTCAGTTTTTAGTTTTCCGGTAAAAAAAAAGGAAACTCTTCTCAGTTATCTATGGACAGTCGGATAACTAGCTTTGATTTATTTACACAATCAATTGAGAAGTCAAATATGAGAGCCAACAACAAGAACGTCATTTATTATGTTATAACTTATAAATTAAAAATTAATATACAAAAATTAGGTCTAAAAAATAAAATGTAGTTGTTCTCTTCACATGTTCATATGAAATCTCAATAGTTTAACATGAAATACACGTGCAAACACATCTGGTTAGATGACAAGCAAAATACACAATAAATATCGTCTATAACGTAATATTATTGAGATACGGCCAATTACATGATTGAACCTCAACAAATTAAAATAAATATATACATTTAACTAATAAAAAAATTCATTGACCATATTCATAGGTTCGCGTGAATAAGAGATATATATAATGATCCACATTGAACATTCACAAAAAAATCTGCAATATTATTTTGCGCAAATCTTATTATTCAAATCTTCGCTTAAATAAGCAATACTATTTATTATAACATATATTTTATGAATTAATAATCAGTGCGTGTTTTAAAACTAGTGTATATCTTAAGTTATTTGTTATTAGATAAAGTTCCAAAAAAGGGTAGCAAAATAATTATATATTTTTTATATTCTTTCGTTTTTAGTTTTTAATTGCTTCCAAAAAGTTATTCTTTATTATTTATGTGACATTATTATATACGGAAGTTAAAATTGTGAAAGAGTTAAATCAAAGACAAATATATCAATTTATATATATTACAGGTAATGGGAAGTTTCTTCTTTCATCGCAACTTTAGATTGTCAATGTTACTTTTAATATGTCACAATTAATTGTGTTATATTATTATATGTTCATACATAATGTAGTTTGTTTTTCATTTACCTACAATTTAAAATGTGTTTTCGTGTATTATCAATAAAATTTTGACTTTTGAATATCAGTAGCACTATATTTAGTTTTACTCCTTAATTGTTAGTGTAACGATGAGTTATCATGTTCCTTATAAGTACATTTTTATCTTAAGAAGTTTACGATATTTAAAAAAAAAATTGTACTTAAATTATAGCATACACATGACAACTTCTTTTTATATACATTCATTATTAATTAACGTGACGCGCACACAGAAACATATACATTTAACTAATCTATATTTTTTTAAAGCATGAAAACTCTTTAAAATGTTAAATGGACTTTTTAACCTTTATTAAAATACTCTATAATAGAAAGCTATCATTTACTATTATTTCTCAAATTATTATTTGATTATGTTCATAATAGACACGAGACTTTTAAACTTGAAAAAGTAGAAGTCCTAAGTACTCTCCTTGTCTAACAATACTTGTTTATTATTGATTTTTTACACTTTTTAAGAAACTATAAATAGAAGAGTAATTCTACTATATTACCCATTTAATATAATAAATGCAATGTCTTGGAAAATGTAATAGGGAAATGACTATAATTAATGATAAGGGTAAATTAGAAACTAAGTGTAAAATTATCCATTAATTTCATAAAGTGAACAAATATTATTGGATATCTCACAATAGTATAATAGACAACTATTATTGAACAAAGTATATGATAAAGAGGTATTAGAAAATTTTATGTAAACTCCTAGTCCTAGATATATGAGAAAGAGAATTAACATTTGGTGTATTTACTTTTTCCCACATGAATATATGGAAAGGAAAATTAATGTTTGGTATATTTACTTTTTCCCACATGAATAGAGTATATGGGAAGAAAAATTAATGTGTTACCATAAAAATTGGGAAGGAAGTACTCTCTCCGCTCTTATTTAATTATTACTCCCTCCATTCCATATTAAGTTAATTTTTAAGGCATTTTTTATTTTTCAAATTAACTAAATTGTTCAGTTTTCAAGACTATTTTTAGAGTGTTCTTCCAATTTTACCCATTCATTAGTTAGTATTGGAATTAGTGATTAATTAATATTTAGTTATTTTAATCATAAATATGACAATAATTAATAAGAGTAAAAATGGAAAACTAGATTCAATTTATGTCTTAATCTACTTTTCTTAAATGGTGTGAAACACTTCAAAAATTAACTTAATGAGGAATGGAGGGAGTATAATTTTTGATTTTACGTTCTTTAAGAAATTAAATAAGTTTACTATTATATACATGTCTAGTATTCTCTTGAAATCAAGTTTTCAATCAATAAACATGAATAAATTTATTCTGATTAATTAATTTGACCAATGAACATAATATATTTACTTAATTTTTTTTATATTGGTCAAATGTATATTTTCAAGATAAATAACTCTCATGGGTAAAATAAAAAGAATAATGTCATTTATGCATTGATTTTGTGAAATGACAAATATTAAAACATCTATTTTTTAATAAAAACGACATATAAATAGAAATAGGAGGGAGTATTATACTTTTTTACAAGTGAAACTTCAATTACAGTCTATTACTCCTCGATGAAGAGCAGGCAACAATATACTCCCTCTATCCAATAATATTTGTCAATTATTGACTTCACACACTTTTTAAGAACTTATAAATAGACAAGTAATTTTACTATATTCTCCTTTAAATATGATAAATACAATGTTTTGGAAAATGTAATAGAAAAACGACTATAATTAATGATAAGTGTAATTAGGAACTAAATATAAAAGGGAAAATTGTATATAATAGCAAACTATTAATTCAAATTAAATGCTATAAATATAGTTTGATTTAATTGTACCTCATAGCAAACTGTTGCTATTTTACCTCTCTCCTGGTGAATCTCGCTCGCCACTCTCGTTCTCTCCCTCACCTCTCTCATTTTTTATACAAAGGCAAGTGTATAAAGTGTGTTTGTGTTTGTATAAAGCGAGAGAAAATTGTATATATACATATATTTTTGTTCTCCTCTCTCCCCTCTCCCAGATCTCGCTCGCCACTCTCCCAGAT
>JAJONZ010026155.1:0-10101 GCA_029582445.1 Solanum paucissectum
TAAAGACTCAGATAGTACATTTAATTCTTGTTAAAATAGCAAAACGTATAAAAGTAAATTTTGAGATATATATTTAATGGACGCAAAAAATAGATAAATAATTTAATTACTCTATTTGTCACATAATTAATTTCAATCAAAAAATTCCACAGTAGGAATTACTCATTATCAAAGCAGCAAAGAACAATGACATTTTGCCTACCCAAAATTACTTTGATTAATAACATCACCAACCCAAAAAAAAAAAAAAACCAATATTGAATAGTTTTAAAAGAGGAAGAGAAAAAAAATTATTTTTTATGATTTATCGCTAATTCGTTATTAAAGTAATAGTAGCTACAAAATTTGTTTGTCACTAATTCCTGTTTATTTTTTAGAATGATAATAAAAACAAAAAGTGATAAAAAGAGATCAATATGATAGAGTGATAAGTACTCCTTCATTATTAATCAGATGTCTCAATTCGAATCCTAAATATAGAGTCACCTAATTACCCTCATGAGACTTTTCTGAGCGAATTCAAATTTAATCAGGACTATAAATCTTCTGAGGTTGTTGCTTCCCTTTTTTTCTTAGATTTTCTTGAATTATTCACATCTTTGGGTCCATTCTCTATGTAATTTTAAGTAATTGTTTGACAACGATAAAATAAACTAAGAGAAAGAAATAATAATAATAATAATAATTAAAAAAAATAATAATAATAAACTGCCAAAATATGTATATATTAACCGCAATAGACAAACTAAACTGAACCTAGAAGTATTTATTTTTTTTCCGAATTTTTCGGTGTCTGATACTCGTATTGAGATTTGACTGAATACAAGTTGGATTCGAAAAGTCCCATGTTATTTATTAAATACTTCCATATCCAAAACTAAGCAGAAAGTCTTAATATTTAGCACTTTAAAATCAAATTACAATTTTACTTACCTTATATAAATCATATCCTTACTCGAATATGTAACATAAAATTGTATAATTCCTTCCATATTAATATCACGTAATTTTCCCTTTATTTATTCATAATAGGTCGATTTTAAAATTATTGTTCACATAACTTAAAACAAAAGAAATATTTGAGTTAAACCTGAACATTGTAGCTCCGCATTGGGTTTACTATATTGGGCTTTAAATTCATATTTTATTTCCTTTTAACATATCAAAACATTATTATAAAAAATAAAAAATAAAAAAAAGCCTTTTTCGAGTTCAAGTTCTATTAGGGTTTCTACTTCTTAAGCCCTAGGGTTATATTATATATATTTATCTCTTTCTCTTAATCTATACTTTCATTATCAATTTTTTTTCTTCTAATAATAATTATGGATTCTGATCATGAAATTTATGATATGTATTCTGATGATGAGGAGGAAGATTCCACTAATATTGATGAATCCAATATAGTTTTTTACAAACAAAAAAATTACAAAATCTTGAAAGATTTCGATATTCGTCAACTCGTAAAAGAAGATATATCAAAAATTTCAACGATCTTATCCGTCCCACGAGACGTTTCGTTAGCACTCCTACGTCGTTATAATTGGAAGGTTGATCGAGCTAACGAAGAGTGGTTTGCTAATGAACAAGAGGTTCGTAAGTCTATAGGTATGTTTTTATGTGACAACAATAATAACTATGTTTCAGTATCGAAAAAGATGAAAAAAACAAATAATGATGTTTTTGTGAATTGTGGTATATGTTTTGAGGAATATGATGATGTGGTTTATGCTACGTGTAATAAACATCCTTTTTGTAAGCTATGTTGGGAAGGTTATATTGGTGCATCGATTAATGATGGTGGTCCTAATAAATGTCTTGCTTTACGTTGTCCCGATCCATCGTGTGAAGCTATGGTAGGTGAAAGTATGGTTGTTGAATTAGCATCAGAGAGAGATAAATCGAAGTATTATGATTATTTATTTCGATCTTATATCGAGGAAAACAAGAAAATTAAGTGGTGTCCTTATCCTGGATGTGAATGTGTTGTTGAATTTGAGATAGGGAGCGATGATTATAGCGTGATTTGTGATTGTTCTAATGGTTTTTGTTGGAATTGTTTAGAGGAGATTCATCGTCCGATTGATTGCGATACGATAGCTAAGTGGAAGGATACAAATCAAGAAGAATCCGCAAATACAAATTGGATTATGGCTTTTACTAAAAAATGTCCAAAGTGTGATAAATCAATTGAGAAAAATATGGGATGTATGCATATGACATGTAGATGTGGATATCAATTTTGTTGGTTATGTTTTAAGAAATGGGGTGTTTGTGCTAGTCGATGTAATCGATACGAGGAGAAAAAAGAAGTAACAGAAGCCAAGAAGAATATTCAAAGGTATACACATTATTATGAGAGATGGTTATCAAATGGAAAGTCAAAAGAAAAGGCTTTAAATGACTTGAAAAGAATGAAAGATGAAGGGTTGAAAAAATTAAGTGATGATCATTCTATACTTGAAAAAGAATTAGAATTTATTATTGAAGCTTGGGAACAAATTGTTGAATGTAGGAGGGTTTTGAAATGGACATATGCTTATGGATTTTATTTACCTAAAGAAGAGGTGGTGAAAACACGATTTTTTGAATATTTACAAGGGGAAGCAGAGGCAGGTCTAGAGCGGCTTCATCATTGTGCGGAGAAAGAATTGATGGAACATTTAGGGTCAAGTAATGAGATGGATTATACTGATGAAGGATCTTATAAGGAATTCACGAATTTTCGATCGAAAGTTATTGGGCTGACTAAAGTTACTGGAAATTATTTTGAGAAATTGGTCATGGAATTAGAAAATGGACTACAAGATGTGACTAATTCAACAAAAAAAATTGAACAACCAATGAGTGCTAGTAATACTAGCAATAATATGTGGATGTGTGATAGGTGCACTTTTTTGAATGAAGATATTCATACAGTTTGTCAAATGTGCATTGAAGATTGAAGCAGGTTTAATTTATTAATTTTGAACTATTATAGTTTTGTATTGAGAATTATTATAGATTTTAATTAAGCTGAAGTTGGATTTATTTGAATTTGTTGTGGTGCCTAGAGTTTGTTTTTGTTTACTTTCATTTGTTTTTAGTTATGATGTTTATGTCAAACTTATGTCGCATTGAAATTTCTTGAATTGAGAGTTATCGGAAATAATATTTATGTCTTACAAGGTAGAGGTGAGTTTTGTATATACGCTATTGTCGTTAAACTTCACTTGTGTAAAGATTTCTTTAGGCCGGACGGAGATTGATTCACTTGTGTATTGTACTATATGTACAAGTTTGTTAAATAAAATCTATTTGCGCGCATTGAGGCTAATAAAGTATCTACAATTTTATAAATTGATACAATAATCTTGAAAAATAGATATTTAACGAAGTTATTGTGATAAAAATATAATTACAAGAACAAATTATATACTAAAGATTATGATGGATGAGTGATAAGCATATTATATTCTTCGTTTGAGATCTCGAATTCAAGTCTTGAAAATATAATCGTTTTGATAGAGAATATTTTACCTCATAGTGAGACTTCTTGAGATATCGACACTTGTTTTTACTTGTGAGTAAATAAGAGAGATAGAAAATTGCATTCACATAACATAAGGGCTAAGAAATAAATCGCATTGGAGAATTGCGATTTATGAAGAATGTGTTTTATAAATCTCTCATATAATTTTCTTTTATATTATTTATTTTTCAGTTTCTTTAGTTGTGATTTTAAGTATTTATAAGATTCTTTTTTTTCCTTAAAATGTTTAAGTAGTATCATGACATTATATTTATAAATATTAATCTTTTTATCAAATATTCAGTTCATAATGTTCTTACAAAATGTGTTTTTTTAATTATTAAAATTAATTATATTAAAATATTATCGATTTGAAAAATATATACTCCCTTTGTGAAAATAAAATATACCTTCCTCGTTTCAAGTTATTTGACCTATTTTAATTTGATACGATATTTAAGAAAGTAATATTTTTTTTAATCTTATGGTCTTAAATTGAAGATATGTCAAATGTACTAAAATGTCCTTTAATTTTGTAATCTTATACATATTAGGTGAAAAGTTGGAATTATAAAGTTGTTAAAAAGAAAAAATGGCCATTTTCTTAAATAGACTTTAACAGAAAGTAGGTCAAACAAATTAAAATGAGGGAATTATAGTTTTTTTTATAATATTAATTAAAAACATGCATATGTTTATTAGACATAAAGTGACACCTGAAGTTGTCCTGAATTTTCAAAAAAGACACATTAACTATGTGGACGTCCTATTACCCCCACGAAAGTATTAAATATTGTTGTATAAAGACCATTTTGACCCATTTTCTCCCTATGTTTGCATTCACGCAGATGACGCGCATGGATGTGAATTTTTTTCCAAAAACGAATTAAAAAGTGTCATGTGTCATTTCCTTCTCTATTATTTAATTACTTCTCCATCTTCCCCACTTCCTCAATTCTTTCAAAAAATCACATGGTTAAAGGTTTAAACTCAAAAAAAAGAATCTTCTTTCTTGAATGAAATTAACACAAAAAGATAAGAATGTTCTAACTTCTTGTTAATTTTCAGTCGTCAAGGTTTAATTTCTTTAAGAATTGAGAAATCAAGTTATCTTTTGTGATTAGACTTTGAGGAAAAACATTCTTATAATGTCAAATACAAATCTTGAATCATATTTGTAATGACGAGAATGATTCGATGTTGTGTGTGATGCGATGCAAACATCAAGACTTACTTTCAATGCAAATTTAGTGGTGAAAGCAAAATATTCTTATGTCTTTTCTCATTTTTAAAAGGTTCGAGTATTTATTAAAATTTAGTTCCATGAGATAGGTGAGTCTGGAGCATTATTTCATTATGAAAAAGTGCTACAAATTAAATCCTAACAAAACTCCAACCCGCAGAACTTAAAGAAGATCAACTCTTCACAACAATGATGGCAAAAATGGACGATTCCAAAAAGCGAAAGCTTGCTTCAACATCCGGAGGTAAATACTGAAATCATCAATTGAAAAGGTTTTGAAGAAACCCATAAATTGAAAGCAGCAAAAACGTCCTTTACATGCACAGATGTGCCAATATTTCAGTTTTGGTTCTACTCTTTATTAATATTTAAATTAATTCATTAAAAGCGATATGTAGGGTTGTTCATGGTTATGGTTAAAAAACCAAACCGAACCGCAATCCGAACCAACCCAATAAAAAAAAACCGATATTTGGTTGGATTTGGTTAGGTTTGGTTTTACATTTTGAAAAATCGATACTTAAATTTTATCATTTTCTCAAGCCCAACACTTAAATTTCAACCCAACTATTAAAACCCTAATTCTAACTCCACCAAAATTTATTATTTAAGTGATTTTTACCTACCCTACCTAACAAATTCATAGTGCAGTTTTTAAAATCCTCTTTCAATTATTTTATGACTAGTATTGTTTAATTAAATTCACAATAGTTTTTCTATGGATTGTTTATGTACTATGTATTTGTGTCTATTGAGATGCATATGCCCTCAACAAATTATATACTTTCAAACCGAAATAACCAAAAAAATTGAACCAAACCGAACCAAACCAACAATAACCAAACCGACGGTTATTTTTTTGATTTGGTTTGGTTTGGTTTTAGAAATTTAAAAACCGATTAATTTTGGTTTGGTTTTGGTTTTAACCAATAACCGATCCAAACCGAACCATGAACACCCCTAGCGATATGCAGCACTCTCATATTAAAATTCTTGGGTTGGTGAGAAAAAATGACTCAAAATAGTCTCTTTACAGCGATATTAATACTTCATTGGAATTGTTAAGATTTTTTTTTTTTAAAATTGAAATAATTTTAGTGCTGACTTTATGTATTTTCTCATTAATATATTTCGAAGAGACAATATGTATGTTAAATACTATTCTAATGTCATTTATATTTTATTTTTTTGATAATTAATTTTTTAATCTAACTATGTAATTACCTTTATGCAACCAAACAGTATGTGTAATTACTAAGTTTGTCTAATTACCCGACCACATCCCCTTTGTCTTCTTCACGGCTCCGGCGAAGAGCTTTTATCTCCGGTGAACCTGTGCAATCAACAATGGCGAAACCAAAAGGGTATCTTCCATAATCATCAAATTTGACATAAGTTGAGTAAATACATGATGAAGACTACAGATGGAAACTTTTTGGCAAATTTAGAAGACCTAAAGTCATTATTTTGATCATTAAAATCTTGAAAAACCTTAAACACATAAAAAACTGTGCCACCATTCCTGAATAGCTTCGTTGATATGATTAGATGGAACCCCATGATCGAATTACGGGCTATGTCCACCATCTTACTGAGGAAATGCCTGACTCAGGGCAATTCGTTTGTTTGATCCAAAACTCACTCAGTGAACTCAGACAAGCATCAAAAGTATGCTTCCTTACTTGTATCCAACGTGAAGAATCGAAATGTATTATCAAGAAGCTATGCGATACTGTTTAATGGTTAACCTGAATTGTGAATCTTTATATTCTAATGTGTTACTTATGATTTGGTGAAGTTACAAGAATTGTCTTTCTTGATGTTCTCGCAATTAGCAGAGTATGTAGGTGAAATGTTGAATTCGGTTTGTTAATGTATTGCATTCGATGTTCTTGAAAACGTTGAGTAATTGTTCCCCGAACATGGATGTTAGGATAGCGCATTGAGTGGAGTTGTGAATTTTGTTGGGTGTTTATTGAGCCTGAGTGATCGGGAAAAGTTTCAGGACTTGTTGACATTGATGATGAAGACGTTGACTGAGGCCTTGAACAATGGTCAAGAGGCTATGACTCCTGAAGCATTGGAATTGCTGATTGAATTAGCAGAGACCGATCCGAGCTTCTTCAGGAAGCAGATAGTGAATGTACTGGGTGCAATGTTGCAGATAGCTGAGGCGGATAGGATAATTTAGAAGAAGGGACAAGACATTTAAAAATTGAGTTTGTGATTACTTTAGCTGAGTCCAGGGAAAGAGCACTAGGGATGATAAGGAAGTTGCCACAATTTATCAATAGGTTGTTTGGTGTTTTGTTGAAGGTGTTGCTTGATATTGATGATGAAGTTGTTTGGCACAGAGTTGAGGTTGAGCATGAGGCTGCAGGGTAAACAAGTAATTATGGTGTTGGTCAGGAGTGTTTGGATAGATTGTCTAATGCATTGGGTGATAATACTATTGTTCCTATCGCCTCTGAGCAGCTTGCTGCGTACATGGCTGTCCCTGAGTGGAAGAAGCACCATGCCACACTCATTGCATTTGCTCAGATTGCAAAAGGTTGCTCAAAGGTACAAATCAAATTACGCCTATAGAGTTTGCACCACATGTTTTTAAATAAGCTTTTATATCTAACATGTATTCTCACTTTTATTTACTCTTTAATTTGCTCTTTATGTTGATATATTGATTTGAAACAACACCAGGTAAGTTTTTGAATTAATTACCAGCAAATACAGTTGAAACACCAATGTTACCAAAATTGAGTGATATTTTTAAATGCTATCAAAACTAACCATATTATAAATGGCATGTAAAGATTATATCACACTTTAAACAATCCCTTAACCCTAGGTACTAACGAACAACCCTTGGAGTTGCGGCGGATCTCCCTTCTTCTCCATCCTTTCCCCACTTCCCCCCACCAACACTCACTGTCCAACCACCTTTTCCTCCTCTGTCACCATGGATGCCAAGGTATATATATGTTTTTTGATTAATTACTATTTTTTTATTAACTTGTTTCTTGGTTATGTACTCATGGATTTGATCATCTATGAGTTTGTGATAGTCACAATCTTTGTTTATACGATTTTTGTTTCTTGACATATACTCTTTTTTTAGTGCATTTGATTTGGTAAAAAGATCCTTGTCTTGTTTTCTGTAATAGGTAATGATTAAAGATTTGGAGCAAGTGGTCAACATGATTGTGATTTCTTTCCAAGATCGTCATCCTCGAGAGAGATGGGCTTCCGTTAATGCAATTGGCGTATTGGCGACTGAGTTGAGTCCATATTTTCAACTACACTACCACAGCCGGATGTTGCCAGTGCTTGCAGCAGCTATGGATGATTTCCAAAATCCAGGAAAACAGGTGTGTTCTAGACTTCTAGTGGTATTTGGCACTGTGGTTTTCTGATAATAAATTTTGAAGTAAACTGCATAAAATAATCCTTAATACATGAGGTCCAAAGGTTTAATCAATAATCCTTAATACACGAGGTCAAAAGGTTTAATCATTGTAACATGGTTTTGCTCCAGAAGTATTTATTTCCTGAAATTTAGTTGCCTGTCATGCCTATCAAGATATTTTGGTGATCATGCCTATCACAATTCTGACCATAATCCCATAATGCTTCAAAGTGGGAATTGGAAACCTGTGAGGTCCTATTTCAAATTTGAAAATTGGTGGCTACAGACAGAGGGTTTCCTGGATAGAGTGAAGGAATGGTGGAGCTCTATAGTATGTGAAGGGAGGCCAGACTTTATCCTAGCTTTCAAACTGAAAGCTCTTAAGGATAAGTTGAGGGAATGGAGTAAAACATCCCAAGGAAACTTAGCCTCTCAGAAACAAAGTGTTCTCAACCAAATTGCAGAATTAGAAGAAGTGCAAGATCAAAGAGCCCTTCATGAAGATGAGATTAAACTGAAGGCTGATCTCCTTATAGAGTTTGAAATTTTAGCAAAGTTTGAGGAGATATCTTGGCGACAAAGATCTAGGGTTAATTGGTTGAAGCAAGGGGATAAGAACACAAAGTTTTTTCACAAAACTGCTAACTCTCACCGGAGATACAATAACATTGACGAATTAAATGTGGATGGTGAAACAATCAAAGATCCAGAGTTAATAAAAAAAGAAATCATAGATTTCTACCAGAAGCTATATTCTGAAACTGAGACTTGGAGACCCTCTGGTGGCTGCAGGGAAGGGCACAAAATTTCTGAAGAAGACAATAGGATGCTACAGGGGGAATTTGAGAACCAAGAGATATGGGAGTGTGTAAAGCTTTGTGCTGGAGACAAAGCTCCTGGTCCAGATGGTTACACCATGGCTTTCTATGCCCACTGTTGGGAGGTTGTTGGAGAGGAAGTCATTGCTGCAGTAAAAAATTTCCATGAGAGATGTTTCTTTGAGAAAAGCTTCAACTCCACCTATGTGGCGTTAATCCCCAAAAAGATGGGTGCAAAGAAACTCACAGATTTTAGACCCATTAGCCTAATTGGCAGTGTGTATAAAATAATCTCCAAGGTGCTTACTGAGAGGCTTAAAAAGGTTATGCACAAGCTAGTGGACACACAACAACTTGCTTTCATTAAAGGAAGACAGATCATGGATGCTATTTTGATGGCTAATGAATGTGTAGATTCTAGGATTAGAAGCAATGTGCCAGGCATTTTATGCAAGCTGGACATTCAGAAAGCATATGACCATCTCAATTGGAATTTTTTGCTGGAGACCTTATCCAAAAGAGGTTTTGGTGGTAAATGAATGAGATGAATAAAGTTTTGTATCAGTACTGTGAAATTTTCTGTTCTCATCAATGGCTCTCCTACAGGTTTCTTCTCTTCACAGAGAGGATTAAGACAGGGAGACCCTCTGTCTCCTTTCTTATTCATTATAGCTATGGAGGGACTTAATGATATGTTGAAGATTGCTCAAGAGAAACTATGGTTGAGGGGCTTCAGAGTATCAAATAGGGTGGGTTGTGACATGGAGATTACACACTTACAATATGCTGATGATACTCTGGTTTTCTGTGATGCCAACAAAAATCAACTGATGGTTCTCAGAGTTATATTCGTGCTATTTGAAGCCATATCAGGACTACATATCAATTGGGAAAAAAGCTTCCTATACCCAGTGAATGAGGTCACCAATCTAACCTCTCTGGCTGGTACACTTGGGGGGAGGACTGGTGAATTACCGACTGTATATTTGGGCATGCCACTAGGAGCAGAAAGCAAGTCTTCAGGAATCTGGAATGAGGTGGTTGAGAAGTGTGAAAGAAGATTGGTGAACTGGAAGAGTCAATATCTCTCCCTTGGCGGGAGACTCACTCTCATCAATAGTGTTCT
>JAJONZ010026156.1:0-12918 GCA_029582445.1 Solanum paucissectum
TTTATTTATGATTTAGCTTCCGCATCAGTTTATTATCTTTAGTATGCTCATGATCATGCCAACAGGGTTAGCTTGGGATCACTTGTGGTCCTAGGTCCCGTGTCCGCGTCTCGGGGGTAGTCTCGGGGCGTGACAGTACCTTACATCGTTATCCGTGCCCTCTTCGACATGGCGGGAGGTGGCACTTCCGAGTCCAACGAGGCCTCCACCTTCATCACCCTTGCTGCTACCAACTCCGTTGAAGTCACTGTGCAATTCATCAAGCAATTGTCTTCGAAGAAATATCAAGATGCTTGAACTTTGATGTGTATTACTAGTACGTTAAATTTACCTAATCATGGAATTTGTGCGAAAATAAGCAAAAATCGACAAGGAGAATTCTTGAGATCAAGTATATTGTATTCGTGATCACGTTGAATATCATTCAAATTATCACTGCACCTTAACTATTTGTAATTTTTTCTTTGGGCATAATTATGTGTGCACCCAATAACCTATTTACTGGACTTGGATTTAACAATAATAGAGATTAATAGCTAATTAATTCAACTAGGAAGAACAATTTTGTTCCTAATTAGCTAGTGTCTGGAGATCGTACTCCATCATTGATGATAATAATTTTGGGCGTAAAACATGTGAATTTTGTCCTTCAGAATCTTTCTATCTACAAAACATCATTAAATTCAATTAATTTCCTTCTTTTCTTTTAGTTAATAAAATACTTGATCTCTGAAAAAGCATATGCCATGTATTTTTATATATAAAAAAAGTATGTGTGAAGATGTATTTATTGGATTTGAGGTAAACATCAAATGCATGACAATTTCGTTTTTTCTCATTGGCTTGTTGTAAATTGTAATTATAGAGTAATTAGACTCAGGGTGAATTCAGACACCCAACGAAAAACAAAAAAAAAATGTTCTTTTCGTTGTCTTGTAAAGGCCACATAGAATTAGTGTCATCAATAGATAAAGTATTCAAAGAAAACTCTTTGTATGTCATACCTATAATTATTGTACGCTACATATATAATTCTTTTAAGAAAAGTCTTTTCTTGAAAAATAAATGAAAGACATAATTAAGGAAAAAACTACATGACAGTCAATTTGAAAGAAATAAAAACGAGCATGATTTAACATTATAGTGTTCTCAATTATATTTAAATTACTTAGAAGAAAAAAGAAGCAACAAATGTCATCATTGAATTTGTCAAATTTGAAATGTTGAAGAAGGGATTTTGATACTAGGAGTTAAGCCTCATTTTTATCATTGTTTTTAAAATTTAAAATGTATTCAACTTTGAATGCATGAGTCTTAAGATATTATCTCTGGTAAATTGAATAATTAGGAGGGTCATTTTCTCAATATTTATATTTAAAATAGATAAATATGTAAAAAAATTTAAGTAAAATGATAACATATATTCACACAATAATACAAAAAATCTCAATTTGTACGTTGTAAAAATATTTAATTTGAAGATCAATTTCATAACAATATTTAAATGAACGCATTGTCACAATAATTCAAATTTCTTTATAGAAGTTTGAATGACGAATAAGTCAAATCAGAGTTGGTGCAACAATTACACGTGTTTAATGCTTACGTTTTTTATAATTTAACCTCTATTTGCCACTATTTATTTTTTAATTGCGACATATCTTTTGGTCCCTGTTGGCCATATTTACTTTGCAATTGCCAAGAAAATCGAGGTAAATTTATTTATTATCACCTATGCTCATTCTTTTTAAATGTAAATTAAAATCAAACCAAACCAAATATAATATACATTTATCGGTTTCAGTTTGGTTTGGTTTGGTTTGGTTATTCGGTTATTAACCATACACAAAAATAAAAGAAACAATTCATTCAAAAAGTGAAAACAATCAATTCAAAACGAAAAATAGTTAGACTGACTGAAATTACTGAACTTTCGATCACTGAAATTACTATGAATAAAGCTTTAAAATTCACAAATTTGGCCTAGAAGGTGATAGTAACATTTTTCAGTCCCATAAAGAATTGTCATACACACTCATATACATGAAATCAATAAGATAACTGTTTTCGCCTAAGACATTTTTGTTTTCAATAAGTAAATTATAAAGAAATTTTGATGAAAACATATATAAAATCTTTAAAATTATTTATAAAAATATATTAAGTATGTATATTAATAAAATATATGTAATTTATCGGTTCGATTCAGTTATTTCTTCGATTTTTTCAAATAAAATCATAACCAAACCAAATACTATCTGTTTTCAAAAATCTAAAACCAAACCAAACAAAATCCAAATAAAATTGATTTATTTTATCGATTTGGTTCGAATTTTTTATTTTAATCGATTTTTATCCAAACCGTGAACACCCCTATTTATAATAATTGTTTGAGATAGGGTCATGGGCGGCGTGTCATAGTTTTTTAAAAGTCGACTAAATCTTCAAATAGATTACTAATTTTTAAGAAATAAAAATATTGATTTATATAAATTTATAGTTGTATCGAATTAATTAGATAGGTTTTTAGCTTTATAAAAACAAATGAAAAAAATATTAAATCGTACCACATAAATATGTGTATGAAATATAAATTTTTGCTTTGGCATGGGTAATAGAAACGACTACAAGACTCTCTTTCTTCCCCTTCATCCTCCAACAACTTGGTTCTAGAATTATCTAGGGCCCGGGACTCACGTTGCTCCCAATCGCCCTCCTCGAAATTCGAATAGTAACTAATAAGTTATAAGTGTCAACCAAAATTCATGTAGTTTGTATTTTAAGATGTCTTCAGTATTTCATCGAAGATTCCTTTTTCCTCTTTCTTGTTGGAATATATACTATTAACCATATGTTAAGATATAATATTTATTATAGAATAAATATTTGTTCAGTTTTAATAGATCATATATTCGTTTATGGTGTTTGTTTACTTATATAGTAGATGATTTAGTGTGTAGAGTTTTAGCTTATACACAGAGGATTAAATCATCGGTTCTTATAAATATAAAGTTTTTTGTTCACAATCTAGGATGAAAATTGGACATGCCATCTGTACCATTGTAGCACAATATTATATGTAATTTATCTTGATTATGGGAATGGTATAGTTCCAACTTCTTGTGCTAGTGCATTTTGTATGTATTGAACGGGACCGAGTAGAGATAGTTGTTTTAGACTGGCTGACAAAAACATATTCTCTAAACTGTTAAATATACTTATATTCTTAATCCTGATATAACTATTATGATCTGTATATATTAATTATCGTTTTGATTTATTAATAGGTGAGATTCTGAGGTGGGTCAATATGCATGGTAGATTGGATGATAATAATATATATTGGTGAAATAATAAGTTAGTTGATGGAATCCATGTCTCGTTATAGAGATTGATTGATATGCCTTTTTGAGAAACTTATAAGTTTTCATCGTGTCAAACCTTGCAAGTGGATTTATGAATCCGACACATGAAATAAGTTAAGCAGTGCTCTAAAGGAAATTAATCATTAAATTAAATTCGTTAGTAATTTAATATATCGATTAGTATATGTGATCTTAACATGGGGAATTACATAAGTGTTTAATGGTGAATTACGAAATATAAATAGAGGAGTGCAATGAATTTCTAGTGGAATGATTTGTAATTTATTGTGGTAAAAATAATTCAAATTAATTATTTGAAATTATTTTCACAATAGGAAACCTCAGTAATTAATTGTGTGGTCCCTACAGTGCCCATATTTAACTAGAACTCAGAATCCTATTTCTTAGGGGGGAAAAGGAGTAGGAGTGTGTTTTCTTGTTTTTCAAGAAAACTGGGTTTTCTTCTCCTTTTTGGATTGGGAAGAACTCCTAACCTAGAAAAAGATTGATTAGTTTTATATTCGATATTTGCCCACCCAAGTATTGAGAGAGTTCAGATGTGAACTTGGGATCACTGTAGAAGACCATAACTGTTGTCTATCTTGTGGATTCGCTTGAAGGTCCGTCTAACTTGGGGATTCGCTTGAAGGTATCTGCTCATGCTTCAAGAGGTATTTATCGAATTAAATTCAACAAGTTTATGTGTTCTAGCATAATTATTTGTTCTAGCATAAACGATTTGGTTGTCTATTATGCATGTAAGCAGTAAGATTATGATATGCTTTCGTTGTGCATATATGTTTTCCAACAATTGGCATCAAGAGCCATGCTTACGTCTATTTAGATAACCTAGATTGAAATTGTACTCGTAGGGCATCAATTGTACTCGTAGGGCATCTTTGTTTTCACAATGATTATGCGCTTGATTAATTCTTGGCCAAATAATTGATAAAATTTATGATTGGCCGATAATTAGTTTATTTTAATTATATGGGCATAGAATTTCTCTTCCTCGTGTTAATATATTGACACGTATACATATTAAGAATTTTATAATTAATAAATGGTTACCATTAAGTAGTTTGTTTATTTGGAATTATGATAAGTTTTTAATATTTAATTATTTGAGATAATAATATATGAATTGAGAATTATGATAAATAAATAAGATTTATCATAGTAATCTATTTATTTGAGTCATATAGAATATCCTCAATACATCATGTATAAATTGTCCTTAGTGAATACTAGTGGTGAATATTTATTTATTTGAATGGAGATTTACCTTGAGATTCTAGTAACACTTAATTAATTCATGAGAAAATATATTAAAGGTTTTCACCGATCGGAAGAGGAGAAAACATAATATATTAGATTCTCAAGTGTTTTAATTGAGAGAACAATTTGTTGTAAGGATGTTAGTTGTGTATCCTAGTCAAAGGAAAAACACGCGGTATGTATTATGCTCATGAGACAATTATTAAAAGAGAAAAAAAAATGTGAATCGTTATTTTAGTCATTAACTATGCCTAAAACGGTTATTTTTAAAATTTGGTCATAGTTTAGGTGGTCATGAATTTTATGATCTGTGATTGACTTGAAATTTGATGGTTCCATCGAAAATCATTTAGATGGGTTAAGGTAGTTTGTCGGATTAAAATTTGATTTGAATATATGATAAGATCATTCTTTATGTCAATTATGTTTATGTTAAATTTGAAACATGATTGCACATGATTATTTAACATGAATTGATATAAGAATGTAGATGATCATATTGTTTTAATTCCTAAAGATACTTAAATTACTTGAATTTGAATTTGGTCATAGCTTTGGAAATAAAGATTCTTTATAGGCTCCAATTGACCTGAAATTTGGTAAGTTCATTGATAACAGCCTTGTAAGAAGTACTCATTGTTATGCGGTTATGATTCTTTGAAGTTGTTAAAATGATTTTAAAGTTGTTCTTTGAAATTAAAATGTGATTTCGTATGAATGGCATCCTTTATATTGGTTTTATTTATGTTATATGTGGTACATGATTACAAGTGATGAATTAACATAAATTGGCATATGATAAGGATGTAGATCTGATTATTTTTCCTCAAATCGTTTGAATCTGAATTTGATCATAGCTTTGGAGATAAATATTATTTTGAACTCTGATTGATCTGAAATTCGGTAGGTTCATCAGAAACGATCAAATTTATTTAAAATACTCATTGTTATGAAGTGATTTGGCAATTTGAGGTCGTTTAGATAATGGCTTTAGATATTTCTTTGTATTTTGAAAATTAATTTTAATGAAAAATTACTCTACTATGATAGTGGTGATAGACATTGTTCTCTATGGTCTTCATGACTAAATTTTAGTGAAGTATTAAGTTCATGTGTTGGCTTCAGACCTTCCTCCATATCGGATGAAATTAATACGAGTCACTAGATTTAATCTGATCTCTAGTTTTGATAATCTGTATTGACTCTCCCTATCTGAGTAATATATGATTGGATCAATGGATCTAGGGATAATGATATTCACTTGGCTTAAATTAACATATACTCTCTATCTTAGTTAGCTTTTGTTCTAAATTTGTTGAAGTGAATATCTGGCACCACATATGTATGTTGAATGAGTAGTCATTTTTTCATCAAAATTTATTGTTCAAGATGCATGGATATCTATGAGATGTGTTTTGAATTTTTTTTTATTCAATGCATTCATAAACATGCTGATTTTTGGAAAATAGTATTCAGATAAAGTAAATAGTTTTTAGAATTTTGTTCTTTGTTCTTGATTTGTGTATCTATTTCACAAATGATGATATGCGTCATGCAATAAGAATTTTTGAACGGTAAAATTTTAAATTCTATTTTGATCATATAACGTTTACAACCAAATTGAATATAGTTTTGGAATACGAAAAAAAAGAACTCTGATTGATCTGAAATTTGGTAGGTTCATAAGAACGACCTAGTAAGATTATTTTTTTGGATCGTTATATGAGGTTTTGGTCATATTTGATTAAATAATCGTGAAGTATTAATTTTATGTGCTGGCTTAGACCTTCCTCCCTATCAGATGAAATTGATACAAGTCACTATGTATTTAATCGTCTAGTTTTGATAATCTGTATTAACTCTCCTAAACTGAGTAATCTTTGATTGGATCAATGTAACTAGAGGATTTTCACTTGACTTAAACTAACAGTAGACTCTCCATCTGAGTTAGGTCTGTATAAGTTTATGGAGTGAATAATCAGTCATTGTACATGTGTATTGTATGGGTAGTTCTCCAATCCCATCGATTGGCTATTCGAGATGCATGGATATATATGTATAAATGAGCCCTGAATTTTTTTATTTAGGATTTTTCGAAATATTATGATCTATTTAATGTATTATATCTCATATTCTCAATAAACTTTACGCACACACTTAGTACTACTTAAGCTTTTCTTTTGGTAGAGATAAGATACTAATTCAAAGAATGCATTGTACATGTACCTTATGTTAGAATGAATTTTTTTTCAGTTTCTAACTAGATAAGAGATGAGTATATAATATATATTTTTGTAACTCTCCTATCATTGAGTTTGATGAATAGTTTATTTCTTTTGGTACATTGATGCGTGATTTTATATTAATATTATCTCTCATGAATTGAATCATATTAATCTACCTCATAAGGGAAAATATCTTTTAAATTGAATGAAACTTATATGTACATTAGCGTCTAAGTCATTTATCCTTAATATAATTTCAAGGTTGGTTAATGAATGGACATAACGGTTCATTGAAAGTGAAGTCACTACCAACATGTGAGTCTTGTTTAGAAGGAAAAATGACTAAGAGACATTTCCTCTTAAAAATAAAAAAGAGGTAGTGATAAGTTATAATTAATCTATTCTGATTCGTGTAATAAATGAGCATTTGGGCAAGAGGTGAATTTGAGTATTCTGAGTTTTGAAGAATTTTACTCATGATATGAACATATTTTTTGATGTTTTGTAAGTCTAAATGTCTTGATAAACTCAAAATATTTAAAACACGTGAAAATAGCATCATGAAAAATATATAAAGTCATTGCTATCTCTGCAGAGCTCATGAGTCACTTATCTTATAGAATAATTGCATTTCAATTGTCTACACCAGACACTCTATAATAGATTGGTGTAAAAGAGAAAAGAAGTAGACTCTTATGAAGATGATAAGATTAATTATTGACTTATTATTAGGTATTTTGTTTCTATTGGGATAGGTTCTAATAACTACATATCACATTCTGAATTCAATTTCTTTCAAATCAGTACCTTGAACAACTATAGAACTAATTGGATTTGACGTAAGTCTAATCTGTGACATGTTCAGATATAGGATTGTTCAGCACATGTGCTGAGTGGGAGAATAAGAAAATTGAAATTAAGAACGGAATGTGTGTGTTAATTGGATATCCTAAAGAATGAAAGAAGGTTTATTATAGTGTCCTAAAGAAAATAAGGCAGTTGTTAACACAACTGTCTGATTTCTAGAAAAGATCATTTAGTAAACCATGTTCCTAGAAGTAAACTAGTTTTATAGGAATTGAACAAAGAAATAACAAATAAGTCAATTGTAAATTCAGACGCTCAAAAACATCTAATCGGTATGTCAGAAATAACGTTCCATTACATTTAAGTAGTGGGAGAAACGTTACTAGACATAATAAATCTACTACCTCAAGTAGTGAAAGTGATGTTGAGCAAATTAAAGAACACTACATGAAAAGTTGTTAATATTTCAATAGCGAAAATTTTGAAGAAAATATTAAGACTCAAGATCATGAAAGTGTGATTATGTAGTAGTGCTTAGTCGTAGTGGGAGAATCATAACGAAGATTGATTTGTTTTGTATGCTTGAGAGAACTTTTATGATAGATCTCCTGAAAAGAAGTACAGTCTTGGAAGGTTTTATGAGAAGCTCTCTCAAGATCTAGTACAAAATCGATTTGTTACGACGAGGCACTACTAGACAAAATTGCATGAGAAAATAACTTGGTAAGTTTCTTTTGATGAGAAATAGAGGAATGCTTGTGAAAGTTGTAAACACATAGTTAAGAGTCTAAGTGGGAGATTGTTAGGGTATATACTATTAATCATGTGTTTAGATATAGTATTCTAACAATTTTCAAGATTAAACATCTAAGTGGGAGATTGTTATGGTATATACTATTAACCATGCATTTAGATATAGTACATTATAACAATTGTGATGGTTAAAAGTCTAAGATATACTATTAACCATATGTTAAGATATAATATTTATTATAGAATAAATATTTGCTCAGTTTTAATAGATCATATATTCATTTATGGTGTTTGTTTACTTATATAGTAGATGATTTAGTGTGTAGAGTTTTAGCTTATACACAGAGGATTAAATCATCGGTTCTTATAAGTATAAAAAAATTTGTTCACAATCTAGGATGGAAATTGGACATGCCATCGGTACGATTGTAGCACAAGATTATATGTAATTTATCTTGATTATGAGAACGGTATAGTTCCAACTTCTTGTGCTAGTGCATTTTGTATGTATTGAACGGGACCGAGTAGAGATAGTTGTTTTAGACTGGCTGACAAAAACATATTCTCTAAACTGTTTAATGTACTTATATTATTAATCCTGATATAACTATTATGATCTGTATATATTAATTATCGTTTTGATTTATTAAAAGGTGAGATTCTGAGATGGGTCAATATGCATGGTAGATTGGATGATAATAATATATATTGGTGAAATAATAAGTTAGTTGATGAAATCCATGTCTCATTATAGATATGCCTTTTTGAGAAACTTATAAGTTTTCATCGTGTCAAACCTTGCATGTGGATTTATGAATCCGACACATGAAATAAGTTAAGCAGTGCTCTAAAGGAAATTAATCATTAAATTAAATTCGTTAGTAATTTAATTTATTGATTAGTATCTGTGATCTTAACATGGGGAATTATATAAGTGTTTAATGGGGAATTACGAAATATAAATAGAGGAGTGCAATTACGAATTTCTAGTGGAATGATTTGTAATTTATTATGATAAGAATAATTCAAATTAATTATTTTGAATTATTTCCATAATATGAAGCCTCAATAATTAATTACGTGGTCCCTATAGTGCCCTAGAACTCAAAATCCTATTTTTTAGGGAAAAATGGAGTAGGCGTGTGTTTTCTTCTCCTTTTTGGATTGGGAAGGAATCTCTATAAATAGAGATTCTCCTAACCTAGAAAAAGATTGATTAGTTTTCTATTCGATACTTGCCCACCCAAATATTGAGAGAGTTCAGATATGAACTTGGGATCACTGTAAAAGACCATAGTTGTTGTCTATCTTGTGGATTCGCCTGAAGGTTCGTCTAACTTGGGGGTTTGCTTGAAGGTATCTGCTCACGCTTTAAGAGGTATTTATTGAATTAAATTCAACAAGTTTATGTGTTCTAGCATAAATGATTTGGTTATCTATTATTCATGTAAGTAGTAAGATTATTGTATACTTTCGCTGTGCATATATGCTTTCCAACACTTTTCACCTCTGGCTTAGTCTTTGTTCTTTCGTCAAGAGCATTCATCGACAAAAGAATCACTCTAAGATGATCATCTCGTAGCTATTGAAAGCGAAGTATGCTGATGAATTAAGCAGTAAGAAAATCAAATATAATTGTAGATCTTGAGGAGAAAAAGGATAGTTGACACTTGACAATATAGGAATACCGACAAGTTTACTAGATAGTGTATAAAATAAAATATATGAAAGAGAAGCCTGCAAATTAAATATTATCGTCATGCATCAACAACTACATTACAGTTTGGAATATATTATAAGAGCTTACAAAAAGAGAGTATTATAAAATTCATCTGATAGAGATTTTACAACAGTACAATATTTTTAAAATGATTTTGTTTATTTATTTATTGTCATTGTAGTTATATTTTTTACCGCTCTCCTTCTTTGAAATATATAAATATCAGGATGCTCTTTTTGTAAGTTGTTTCTAAATAATTTCATTTTTTTTAGTAGGACAGTCATTTCTAATATAATCATTTTATATGATATAAATAATAATTTCATGTTGAGTATAAGTCTTTTGATGTAAAATTTTAAATAACGGATCTGTTTTTTTTTTTTAACAAATATAAACTTATGGATCAAATTTTACATTTAAAAAGTTGAAATTATGATTTTTTCAAATCATATATTTTTGGAAAAGTTGGAATTTGAAATCACAATGCTAGTCATATGTCCAATAGTGATTTAAAATCATAATTTCATATAACATCCTTAAACGTATACTAAGTCTTTCAAAACTAATACTATCTTGTAAGTTAAAGTGGACCATTGTATTGGAATTATAGTTAACCTAATTAATACAAAAAATTGAAAAAATAACGAAATGTTATTATAACAAAAGAATGTTATAACGATATTTAATTTGAGGGTATATATAATTTTGAAAGAAATTTTAACAATGGTTATCTTGAACTAACACAGCTAAATTCTTCTTGTATTGGATCTTCACTTTCTTTGAAACGATATATAGTAATGTATATACATTATTATCGCCAATATAATATGAAAATCTAGAATCAATATTATTTTATAAAAATATCGATAAAAAAATGACTCTAGATACAATAAAATTAACTCAATTATCGCCAAGTATTTTTGTAGCAATAAATATTACCGCTAAATACATTTTTTTTTTTTAAAAAATATTACCATTAAATAGTGATATCTGAGGTGACAATTATTGGTTGATTAGTACCACTTTTAAAATTTTAGTTTTTAAAACTTTTGTACACCTATAATATCGTCTAAGAGGATATTGTCGAGTATCATGCCATAAAATAAACTAGTGTTGTTATACAAAGGTCAAACACATACACAATTCCTCTCTATTTTAGTCTTATTTCATTTTAACTCTTAAACTCTATTTTTTTTTATGTATCATTTAAACATGAAATACTATTTTTATGATATCTTTATTTTATTTATGTTCTTTAATTGTTGTTTCTTATTTTAAAAATCGACGTGTATTCATTAATTTTTGTAAAAATAAATAAAAATTAATTATTTTAAAAAAATAATCTTCTTCAGAGTTTTCTATATGTTGCGTGAAAAATAACATGCGAAGGTTTTCTTTCATAAAAAATCATTGACATCCCAAAGAAATCTGTCGAGTTTTAACATTTTTTTTAGTAGTGTTATTAGCAATGAACAATAGTCTTTTTATTACTCGTATTGAAGATGAGTTTTTTTATTTGTATTGAGTTAAATTAAAAATTACAAAGCTAATATTTGCTTTAAATTTAGATAGACTCGATGATATGAAAAAAATAAAATATGTGGCATTATTTAATTTAATTGAATCTTTAAGACAGAAAATCATATCACTTTCGTCGATTTATTTTCATGTAAAAATACAAAGAAATCTCAAAAAATAATATTGTTATTTCAAATAAAATTGATGTTCGTTCCTTAATTATTATTATTTAAACAAAAATTAACAGACAAACGACAATTGAAGAAAATAAATAAAAAATAAAGAAATCATAAAAATAACATTTCATGTTTAAATGGTACATAAAAAATAGAGTTTAAGAATTAATTAAAATGAAACAAGACTAAGATAAAGTGTCAAAATAAAAAATGAAAGAATTTTTTTTGAGATTGTGTATGTGTTTGGCCTTATACAAAACTTTTACATGACAAAAATATATATATGTATAAAAAATAGTCGAATAATTGATGGATGATGCAACGTAACATAATTATAATTACTATAAATATGAGGGCTTTGTTATTAGTTTCCCTTGTCAATACTATTCTCTTAATTAGCTCTCTTGTCTCTCAAACTCAAAAGTTTCTACATATATACCATGGCAATTTCTTCCAAGCTTTTTTTGTCATTAGTTTTGGCTTTCATGGTTCTAATTATTACTCTAGAAGAAGCAAATGGTACTATATATAAGTGGAAAGACTAGAAAATTAATTGATATGGCTAACAAAAAAGGACCTTATTTGGGACTAGTCATTCCAAATTTATTTGAGATGAATCCTCTTCTTCAACATCCTAGTTACAAACCTAGTGATCTCACCATTGATTATGCTGGTAATTAAACTAAAACATATACACATTATTTTACGTTTTTTCGATCATTTGCTTATCGATTATATATTTACGTTTGTTTATCATCCTAAGGGAGGAGATTTCGGTTTGGACACATTGATAATCATCCTGTTGTTTTGGTTATGACTGGACTTGCCATGGTGCGTAATTTTTATAATTATAATTGTGACGTTGTACGTATGTATTAATTAATTATACGTTTTTTGATTCGATAGATCGATTTTGTGTTTGTTTAATTGTTTCAGCTAAATGCTGGGATAACAACACAATTGTTGTTAGCATTGTTTGATGTTAAAGGAGTGGTGCATTATGGAATAGCAGGAAATGCAAATCCATCTCTAAATATTGGAGATGTTGCAATTCCTCAATATTGGGCACATACTGC
>JAJONZ010026158.1:0-14600 GCA_029582445.1 Solanum paucissectum
ATATATATATATATATATATATATATATCAAATGTAATTATCTTTTTAAACTTTTAAATTAAGAGTAATTAAGACTATATAATAAATTAGAAATTTATTTACTAATATTTAATTAATTAGATTATGATTTAGTGTAGGGGCAAAATATTAATCTAACTTTTGCCAAACATTCTTCCCACTTATAGTATAACTAGTAAACACGGCCGTGCTTCGCGCGTTATGAAAAAAAATTAGATTCATGATTTTAAAATAATATTTTAGTTTCGATCTTCAAATTAATTAAATACTAAATTCTAACTCGTTTTAACATGGTTTTGTAATATACACTTTAAGTAATACAAATAAAATAAATGGTTATGACATGTCATTTTCTGATGCAAATGTAATTGTTAGTGATCTTGCTGAAGAAAAATATACTACAATAAAAGATTTAAAAAAAAAATACAACTATTAGCCTCGGAACCTTTCCTTTAGAGAAACTATTTGAAATAAAAGAAAAATATTAAGATCATATACTTAAGAATTTTTTAACAATATTTTTTAATTATATATTATGAAGAAAAGTCATCAAACTGCAATTAATCAACAACATACGCATGCATAGAGAAAACAAAGTCAATATTAGTGACCAACAATTATTAATGTGAAAATCCCATATTCATTCTTCTCTTTCCAAATTTCTTCTAAATAACTCTTAGGAGAACTATTAAAATTCAGATGATTTGAAGTTTTAATACCATATTTTTAGAAACCACGTTATTGAACTAAAAAGGCAATAATATGACCAAGAAATATATATATATATATATATATATATAGAGAGAGAGAGAGAGAGAGTTATCTTCCTCCTAAATTCACCGCCTATAAATGATTAGCAACGTAAACTTTCTTCCCAATTTTCAATTCAAATGACAATATTTGATTAATTGATTTCATTGCTTTTGCATATCTAATTTATCATAGCATGAATCATTATAATAAATAAATGTTTCCGTAAAGTAGAAAGGAATAAAATAGTAAGAATAAAGCATATTCAAGAATCTTAATGATATAATATTAATTCGGAATTTAGAAAGAGTTAATTCTAATTTGACGGCTAGTTGTAGAAGAAATCGATAAGACTTCTTCAAGTTTTTTGGAAATGCACCTCTTAGATTTTCCTTGTTCTGGTTAATTAGTAAGGTTGTAAGTACCTAAAATAGGATAAAAAAAATAAAATAAAAGATAAATAAAAAAGCTAAATTGAAAAAGGCTCAAGTCATTATGTGTATATACTTTACTTTAGTGTTATTTAAACCTTACCACGAAGGATTTGTAACATGAACTTTTAAAATTTTTATGTTAAAGATAAAAAAAATCCTACACAAATAAATAATTAAGGAAAGGGCAAATAATTGAGAAAATACATGAATATGAAATTATGAATCATGATTTAAGTGATATCTCACCTTACTTCTCTTCTCCTCTCTCTCTTTTTATATATATATATATATATTGATTTATTGTCTAATCCCAAATTTCACATTAATAGGAAAGTTAGATAGCACATATTTTGACAAATCCGCAACATGATAGACATTAGATATCGTAAACTATTTAAACATACATCTTTTTGAAAATATCCCAATTTTTTGAAATTATCTTATCAACTAAGAAATTAAAATCTAAATAAAAATGATATTAAAAGAGAAGTAAACATAAATTATAAATAAAAATGAGATCGGGCAGAATCGTGCATGAGTTATAATCATTAACTAAAGCTACTACAATCTCAAGGAAAAATGGATTACTCCATCACTAACCAAATATTTTTTGTACTTGCCCCTAAAATCCACATTAATAAAAGAAGTAGAACAATGCATATTATGATAATCCATAACCTGATATAATATGAATTAGAAAAAAAAAATGATATTCTACACATTAATATGAAAATAGTCCGAGAAGAAATAATTTAACTCATCAATTGAGAAATCGAAATTAAATAAATAACAACATTATAATAGAAATAAACACAAGAATAAAGCAATATGATAACATGCCAAAATACAATTATACAAATATAAGATTCCAAATAAATTCAAGAATTTATAAAAGAGCAAACCAGTTGAAAAAATAGTCATCTAAAATGATACGGATGAAAGTAGGATACAAAATATCATTATTAAAATCTTATATAATATTATTATTTTCAAACAAAAACAAATAAAATAAAATGATACCTGAAAATTGCCTAAACAATCTCATCAAAAGGAAGCAATTGGTGAACAAAAAATATGTCTCCATTAGTTAGAGATTTATAGGAATTATGAAAGGAGACAATAAATTCACCTCTGCAATTGATTTTAAGATAGGAAAAACGATTAATGTCATAACTCATAAATGAGTATAAATAATAATTAAAAGAGAAGATGAAAAGTTGAAGAATTTGTATAAGAAGATTTAATGAAATAGTCATGATCTTAGACGTGGGGAGAGGGATGGTTGAATGTTTTACTAATCAATTTAATATAATTCAATTTAATTTAATTACAGCAATTATAGATAAAGAATAAAATAAACACTAATCAAATTATTTAGACATTTAAAATTTGAAGAAAAAAAAGAGAAAAAAGATTAATATAAATGGAGGCCATAGAGAGGTGTCACATCACCTTCTCTAGGTTCCTCCTTTATTTATATACTAGTAAAATGACCCGCGCTTTGCGCGGGAATTTAACATCACGAAATTTATAAAATAATACTTAAAACCTATCAGTCATTAAAACTAAAACACTATATTATACATACAAGAATAGCAACAACATTCATAATGTAAAGGAAAATGAAAATGATTACATCTTATTATTTATCCTTAATAACATAAGCATAAATTAATGACTGTAAAAATACATATCATGATCTGTAACATAAGCAATGGTGTCTGTGAGCCACTCAACAGGAGCAAAGTACATAAATAAATATTTATATTTAATTGTGAAGAAGAAGAAGACGCAAAGGTTCCGAATTTTCGTTGTTTGAAAATGAGAGGAATTCCCTCTATTTATAGACAACAAAGGGCAGTGTGAACAAATGCTAATTGTGCCTTATCGGAAAGGTTACTACTATTTGGAAAAGTTGCAACGCTTCGGAAAGGTCATAACCTTTCATAAAAGTCACAACTTTTCTTAAAAGTCGCAACTCTTCATTAAAGTCACAACTTTTCATAAAAGTCAGAACTTTTTATAAAAGTTGCAACTCTTCATAAAAGTCGGAACTTTTCATAAAAGTCGCAACTCTTCATTAAAGTCGCAACTCTTCATTAAAGTCGCAACTCTTCATTAAAGTCGCAACTCTTCATGAAATGGGAAGGGTAGTTTGGTAAATAAATAAACTAAAAGAGAATTCTTGTTTGTGGTGGCGCCACGTAGGCGGGCCTAAGGTTCTCTTATTTATATATGTATATATATATATATATATGATATGATATGATACTTTTCATATAATTAATTTTTTAGGTAACATTTATTTCAAAACTAGTAAAAGAAGTTGATATTTGAATTTATACTTTGAAAATTTAAATACAGACTTCATACGTTGAACTATTTATTTTCTTTGTGATAAATATCTGGGTGAGGACTACTTGCAAAAACTTGGAATGTGACATATTCGTCTACTAAGGTATCAAAGAAATTGTATCACAAGTGATAAGATTTTTTGTTGACTGTTGCAGCTTTTATTTGAACTTTTCTTTGCATATTTGAGTTGAAATTTTTTCCAGTACTTTAATTCCTATGCATTGGCACTTCAGAGTACAAAAGAAATGTATACGATTGAGTCATTTCAAAACCAATTATAGGAAAATTTATACAACAAGCTTGGAATAATGATTGAGAAATATGACAAGTAACCTTTTACGGGCGGTAAAGCAACATGATAGCCAAAAAATATTTTATACTGTAAATGTATATAATTTGAATCCCTTTTATGTTTATAGAAAATTGATGTCCAGTGGAATTATTTTTAAAATATTATAACACCCTATAACATGGGCAAATCCTAAATATCATTGAACTTTCACTATTTCTATATCAACTATAGATTTTAATAGTCTTTTTCATTGTGAATCCTTTCCTTTAAGCCAAGGTCTACACACCAATAAATCAATCAAAAATTTGAAGGATTTTCAACCTGAATTGTTGTTGTCAAGGTCCTTTCCCTAGGAAATTTCTTTGCTTAATTTGTGCTATATATACCTCATCTAAATTATTGAATTGAGGAACAAAGAAAAGATTTTTGATTTCTTATCTACCAACTTAATTAGTTTTGAACATTTTAGTGCATAAATGGGTTACGTAAAACTTGTTTTTTTAATGCTATTTTCCTTACTCTATCAACTTGCTTTCTGCTCATCCTTATCTCATTTGTGCCTCAAAGATCAAGCTCTTGCTCTTCTACAATTCAAGCACATGTTTACAATAAATTATGATGATTCTGATAATTGTTTAGACATAACAGGCAAATTGATTCAGTCATATCCAAAAACTCTTTCGTGGAACAAGAGCATAGATTGTTGCTCTTGGGATGGAGTTTATTGTGACGAGACGACAGGAAAAGTGATTGAACTTAACCTCACTTGCAGCAAACTTCAAGGCAGGTTTCATTCCAATAGTAGCCTCTTTCAACTCTCCAATCTCAAATGGCTTGATTTGTCTGAAAATGATTTTTCCGGATCGCTCATTTCACCTAAATTTGGTGAGCTTTCTAATTTGAAGCATCTTGATTTGTCGTTTTCAAGTTTTACAGGTCTAATCCCAGCAGAAATCTCTCACCTTTCTAAATTACATGTTCTTAGTATCAAAAGTAGCCTATTAAGATTCGAACCTCACAATTTTGCACTGCTCCTTAAGAACTTGACCCAATTAAGAGAGTTTTACTTTTACGGTGTGAACATCTCTTCCACCATTCCTCTGAATTTTTCTTCTTATTTGACAACTCTACACCTTCAGAACACACAGTTATATGGGACATTGCCCGAAGGAATTTTTCACCTTTCCAACTTAGAATCTCTTGTTTTATCAGAAATTCCCCAGCTCACTGTTAGGTTTCCCACAACCAAATGGAATAGCAGTGCATCACTCATGGAGTTAGTTCTCTATAGCGTGAATGCTACTGGTAAGATACCTGAATCATTTGGTCATCTAACTTCACTGCATAGATTGACAATGGGTTCTTGTAATCTTTCAGGCTCTATTCCTAAACCTCTATGGAATCTCACCAACATAGAGGAATTGTACCTTTTAAATAACCATCTTGAAGGACCAATTTCTGATTTCTTTAGATTTGGAAAGCTCAGGTGGTTATTACTTGGAAATAACAACTTTGATGGCCAACTTGAGTTCTTATCCTTTAACAGAATCTGGACACAACTTGAATTCTTAGATTTTTCATCCAATTCCTTCTAATGTAAGCGGAATGCAAAACCTACTATTGCTCTTCTTGTCATCAAACCACTTGAATGGGATTATACCATCATGGATATTCTCCCTCCCTTCACTAATTCATTTAGACTTGAGTGATAACCATTTTAGTGGAAATATTCAGGAGTTTTATTTCGAATCATTGTTTTTTGTTTCTCTAAAACAAAATCAGCTGCAAGGTCCTATTCCAAAGTCACTCCTAAACCAGCATCATCTATATTATCTTGTCCTTACGCACAATAATCTCAGTGGGGAGATTGCTTCAACCATCTGCAATCTGACAAAACTACAACTGCTAGATTTGGGCAGCAATAATTTGGAGGGAACAATCCCACTATGTTTGGGTGAGATGAGTGAACTTCAGGTTTTGGATTTAAGCAACAATACTCTTAGAGGGACAATTAATACTACTTTTAGTGTTGGAAACCAACTAATAGTCATTAAATTGCATGAAAATAAGCTAGAGGGGAAAGTCCCGCAATCTTTGATCAATTGCACATATTTGGAAGTTGTTGATTTAGGTAACAATGAGTTGAGTGACACATTTCCTAAATGGTTGGGAGCCCTACCTGTTTTGGAGATTTTGAACTTGAGATCTAATAAGTTCTTTGGCCCTATAAAAGTTTCTAGGACTGACAACTTATTTGCTCAAATTCGAGTCATAGATCTCTCATCTAACGGATTTAGTGGACATTTACCCGTGAGCCTTTTCAAGAAATTAGAAGCCATGAAAATAACTAGTGAAAACAGTGGAACCCGAGAGTATGTAGGAGATACAGATTTCAATTATTACACAATTTCCTTGATAGTGACAACAAAGGGACTGGAGCTTGAACTTCCTCGAGTTTTAACTACAGAGATTATTATCAATCTCTCAAGGAATAGATTTGAAGGTCATATCCCAAGCATTATTGGAGATCTCATTGGGCTTCGGACTTTGAACTTATCTCATAATCGCTTGGAAGGTGATATACCAGCATCACTGCACCAATTATCTGTACTTGAATCATTGGATCTCTCATCCAACAAAATCAGTGGAGAAATTCCACAACAGCTTGTATCCCTCACATCACTTGAAGTCTTAAATCTCTCTCACAATCATCTTGTTGGATGCATCCCCAAAGGAAATCAATTTGATACATTTGAGAATAGTTCATACCAAGGGAATGATGAGTTACGTGGATTGCCACTCTCAAAAGATTGTGGTGGTGATGATGGGGTACCACAAGGGCTAGGCCAAGGAGAAGAGGGAGATTCATCAATGATTAGTTGGCAGGCGGTTCTCATGGGTTATGGTTGTGGACTTGTTATTGGACTGTCCATAATATACATAATGTTGTCAACTCAATATCCAGCATGGTTTTCGAGGATGGATGTAGAATTGGAACACAAAATTCTTACGAGAATGAAAAAGCACAATAAAAGATATTAGTGTGTTACCTCTAGGTATTCAATTTGATATTTATCAATGAATTTGCTCATCTCCTTCATCCTTAAAGCTCTTAACTTTAATTTTTCGCTTTTGAAAATTGCAGGATTCAAGTTTAGTATATATGTAGCCGGTGATGAAAATATAAGCCTAATTCTTTCGTAGTTTGTGATGTTTTTGAAGTATGCATTTCCCTGTGAATAAAAGCATTAGTTTTCGTTTATCAATAGTTTGCTACATATTAATAAGCTAAACGTCTACCTATTAAGACTGTCCTTGGTGACAAAACAGAGTCTTGGATGCGGACAACCGGTTCGAGTAGGCTCACTATAGAAGACACCGTCTTTCATAGTAAATTTCTGTGACTATCCTAGTGCATAAGCAAAGTGACGTCCTACTTGTAAAATACATTCTGGTGTGAACAATAGCATTCGCCTTTGTTTTCTTTCCGAACTGTCCACCAGATAACACAGGGGATTGTGTGAACAAAATCTTATCAGAAAATAAACAGTGCCAGATAGTCAGGAAAATTCTAAGCTATACTGTTACTCTTATGTTGAATATATAATTCTAAGCTATCACTGTGGCTATTTATAGAGGAGCACAATGCTCAATCGATCGATAAATATTTAAGAAAGAAAAAGTAGGATGTGCAATATGAGCAAAACATCATTTGTCAAAAGCAAACCTTTGGAACTGACAATAGCATATAACCAGTACCAATCAGTGGCGGATCGGAAACAGAATTTTCACCGAGGAAATTCATCATCTACTACTGTATATACATATACAAAAAATTGACCATGCATATAAAGTGTAATTTTTTGGCAAAAGGGTTCGGATGAGCTCCTTCGCCCCTCTAGCTCCACCCCGGGTTCCAAATGATAATTTCTCCATAACAACACGAACATTCAATTATATATGTTGGACCCTTCAATCAATCCACTTACATCAGACAAATTCAAGCTGCTCCATAAGTATGCAGTATAAAATTGAACTTGAGACGACTTATTTGTTACTGCTTCAATGCTCCTCTTAATCAATTTTTGATTCTCTGCGTATAACGTAGTTGTTAGGTTCTTGATGTATTTCTTTATGTACCCAAAAAATTGCTTTTTGTCAACAAAAAGTTGCTCATAAAGCCTGATAGACGAAGTAGCGAAGAAGAAAACAGAGGCCACGGGGAACCAATCATCATTTGAGCCATGTAGATTTGAATTCAGATGCATTTACGGAACTCAATTGCAAGCGATCATATTCTCAATAGTAATCGAGATTGGGATAATTTTTGTCAGAGATGGAAGTTTGATGTCACTACAGGGCAGTGGTATCAGCTGAACTGCTCTTATTGGTTCTGAAGAAAGTAGACAGAATCAGTTTCAACATTTTCAGTTATATGACTCCAAATGATGAAAGTGAACTTAACGTTACATTGATACAAAAAGAGTCTAACAGATGCTGGTTCAAGAGAGAGGTCCTAATTGCTGAATGTGACGTAGAGAATGTTGATTCAGTTCTAATAGATCTATTGAATGCTCACCCCTGATTTTAACTGTTCTAATAGATCTATATAAAGTAACTAAGGACTCACATACAACACACGTGTCCAGGAACTAGTTGATTTAAAACTTGAATAGTCCATATCATTGAAATTTAGAAGTCATTCTCGTCTTTATTGATAAGTAGCCAATTTGAATTATCAAAATTGAACAAATGAGGTTTCAAGGGAATAACTCAGTTTCCAAGAGTAGACTATAAAACGCGAGATACCCTCATTCACTTCATCATTTCAATTCAATTTTTCAGGAGAATATCTTGGCGTCCAAAAAGAGGCATTCGAACCAGTTAGGGAAACCCTATTGTGCTTCTTCATTCAATCTAATTATCAAGTGAATAACTCAACGTCCAAGAGGAATATAAACACGATGAAAAGGATATTGATTCACTTTCTCATTTTATTCAATTTATTTTTGCTCATTAGTCTCGTACTATAAAGTACTCAAATTATGTGAAGGTGAGTTTGATTCTATTCAAATCTCATTTTCTCATTTAATCTATTTTCTTAGATCTGAATTTACTAACCATCTCTAACCGATATGTGGTTCTTCTTAGTTTAGCAATGTTTGTACTTACTTTTTTGTTTTACAGAACCAGAAATTGAAGAATCGAGAGTGTACATAATTAATTAATTTTACATCTTATCATTGTCTTATATTAATTATTTTTAAATTTTATCCTTATCATTAAGTATTTATTATTTAAATTAATTAGAGTATTAGTGGATGAATTTAAAATTTTAAAGTAACATTAAAAAATTAATTTGATAAAATAAATACTTAACTAATATTTTTTTGTAAGGAGAGTGCAAAATACAAACTAGACAAATATAGAGGCACGACGGGAGTAATTCAAAACTTCCGATCAAAGAGGGAAAAAATGTAGAGTACTACCATGTGCAACAAGGAGTACAGAGAGTACAATGAATAGTTCCAATATTATTGACTTCATCATTATTGTAATTTTCATATCTTCTGTTTATCTAATTATGTCCATTTTTTTCTTTATTTTCTATTTATGGTTCATCTCTAATTAATTTTGGAAGACTATAATTAATAAGATTAATGAAAGCTTGTTTATTTTTCACCATAGCTTAGAAGCCATTTTTCTTTTCCTTTTGTTTTCTTGTCTTTCAAACATAACATATTTTGACTGCTTCGCACGTATATCCTATATTTATTATCACATAATTTATTTTAAAAGAATTATATTATACAATAAAATTACAGTTCAAGGTACGGATTTATAATTTACAAAATATCCAACGAAAGTTAGATTAGTACTCTTTTATTTCATAAATATCACAATTATAGTAAGTAAAAAAGATTAAAAATCTTATAACAGAAAAAGAATAAAATAAAATTAGCATATAACAAAATATCTTTAACAAAATATAATTCAATATACTCTATTAAGAAAATTTATATTATACAAATATAGTTGTATTATAATATATAACATGAAACATGTCTAACATTTAACATCTATCAAATGTTCAATACAAATATCATAAAATAATGATAATTAAAAATTAAAGTAAGCTAACAATTTCTTAAAGTTCAATAAAATAGAAAGTGTTACTTGATGAAAATATGCATAAACAAGAGTAGACGATTTCATGAATATTTATATAAAGTGCAAATTAAAAGATATGCAAACTCAAAGGACGAACCGATAACATTGAAAATGTGAAAGATGACAATTATGGATAATTATTACCTTCATTTAATCAATCTAGAATATAATATTCAACTTATATGCGCTCAATATTAGACATTACATTAATTTTGTTGGGATACAAAAATATTATAAATTACATTATGTATTCTACATGTATATTTATATAAGGGTATAGTGGAAAGACTGACTGTTAATTATGATTCCATTACTAATAATGACTGGACTTTTTAAAATTAATTCGCACAGATTTTTTGGGGAATCTGCTCCCATGCGGTAAACTATTAAATCTGAACTGAATCTTGTCACTCTTTTTTTTTTCTCTCGCTAGCAGGAAGCACACAAGCAACGTGTGTTGCGTGATTCTAGTGTGTTATAATGAAATATGATGGGAAACGTTAGTTATATTATAATAACTAAGAATAAATGTCCAAATTTTGTACAGAAAATGAATGTGCTTAATTTTGTCTTTATTCTATGTAGTTTATCCTTTCTTACTGTGACCCGGGAATAATAACCATATCCAAGCCGAGGACTTAGACCAATCTAGATAGACCACGTTATGGCCGATGGGATTAGAAAAGAAGCAATGGATTGATTAAGCGTGCTAACGCGAAAGTCGTTAAAGGAATAATCTTTAAGAAGGATAAAATCGCAATCCATTTTTGAAATAATATATAGTGATTATTTCATTTTAGACAATTAACTCATTTTATTGATCATCCGAATGCGAATTACAAATCCCAATTAGTTAGCTTTGTCAAATACAGAGAAAAAACCCCAATCCATACACTCTTTCCATTGTTAATTTTTATAAATTAGGAGTGACTCCAACATTTATTTATTTATTTATATACACTATTTCCATTGTTAATTTATATAAATGGACTATACCAGGGATATCTTATCTGTCATTTTAGTATAAATGGTGAGATAAATAATCTTGAAACTAAATTTTTGTTTTAAAAGTCAAGAGAATTACTTGTAATATTGTATCTAGGATTTTAAAACAAACAACCAAATTAAGAATGTACAATCCTAATTCTAATGTTACAAGGAAATGGAGAGGCAAAAAGTTTAGCCGCCAGTAAGAAGATGAATTTTGTCGGAAAAAAGTATCAATTTCTCACGAAATAATGTTTGAAATATTCTCATGGCTTTCTGTTAAGTCGTTAATGCGTACACATTTCCAAATCCAGTAATTTTCTTGTATTCGATTCAAATTTTATGGATATCGATAGTTGTCGTTCTATGACCCTTCCTAGTGGGACAAGAGTAGATTTTTCTTTGCTTAATTTGCAGTTCACAATATACCTCATTAAAATTGCATTCAATCTATCACATCTATTGGTGGTTTACAATATTTGTCAATGAATCAGTTCCATCAAAAATTGAAGTGATTTTTTTTATGGAATTTCTTTTTTACCTTTCAAGTCAAGGTGCATACATAGCTAACACTCTTATCTTAACTAAACAAACTTTTTTTTGAATTTTCAAATCAATTGTTTTGTCAAGGCCCATACATCACCATATACTGTTATAGACTTTACTTCTTTTTTGTTTATCTTCTAAAAAATTAATTGATTAACTAATTATTTCCTACTTGACTACCATTAAATTAAAGTTCTCCACGATGCATTATACAACGTTATGTAATATTGTATAATACTTTGGTAAGACTAATAATGTGTAATAATTAGACCAGGACTACTTGCAGAGACTTGAAAATTGTGAAATTTTCGTCTAATATATACTAAAATATCAAACAAAATGCATTATAAGTGATATAATTTTTCTTTTGTTGCTTTTATTTGAACTTTTCTTTGAATGACTCGTGCATTAATTTGGGAATATGCAAATTCATTAGAAGTACTATTAGAATATAAGTTTGATAATAGTTAAGTTAATATTCAATCAAGTGTATAAACCAAATAACACTCTTATATATATATTCTAACTAATCAAATAAAAAATAATTTTTGACTTGACATGTTTTTTCAAGGTCTATACACCAAGAAATACTCTTATCCGAGCTAATCAAAAGTTTTAGGAATCTTTACCTTTAGGTCAAGTTCCATACACCAAGTAGCACTCTTATCCCAACCAATCAAGAATTTTTAAGGATTTTTTACTTAAAATTTTATTGTCAAGATCTATACATCAATCAATGTATTTTTATCCTAACTAATTGAACTATTTTTGATTTATTGGCGTGTAGGGGTGTGCATTCGGTTTTTCGGTTTCATTTTACACTATTCGGTTTGGATTCTTGGTTTTTGGTTTTGTAAAAGTGTAACCCAATCCGATCCAAAATAAATTTGGTTTGGTTTGGTTTTCCTCTATTCGGTTAGACTTTTTTCGGTTTGGTTATTCGGTTATGTCAATAATTAATAACATATATAACCAAAGTAATAACATTTAATCCCTTAAATATACTTTCTAATATAAATCATAAGTAAAACTTAAAACACAATACTTATAAGTATACCTATTATAGATGTAATTCAAACATAAAATATAAACGTAATCATCATGAAAGGCAATAACCAAAAAGGGACAAAAGTGGTTAACTCCAACTTAATTCTAAAATATATATAAAATATATATAATTCAATTTTTTTCGGTTTTTATTTTTTAAAATCCGAAACCAAACCAAAAAACCAAACAAAGTAATTTATTAATCCAAAACCAATCCAAATAAAAATTCGGTTTGATTTGGTTTGGTTATTCGTTTTAATCCGAATAGTGCACACCCCTATTGGCGTGAAAAGTTTTTTTCAAGGCATATACACTAATTAATACTATTCGACGGTGGTTTTGAGAAGAATTTAAATTGATTAAATAATTATTTCCTATTGTTAAAGCTAATATTCTCAATTACATGTAATTTTTTTTTAAAAAAATGTCATTTATTTTTAACGCTTTAATCTTCTTATGTTTTATTTGATTTCCTTTAGTCTTTGACATATGTCCAAAATGAACTTATATTAAATATCAGAAATTTGGAGTTAAATTTGAAATCAAATTCAAAGCAAAGACATTGAAAATAAAATAAATAGAAACCAATGAAAGAAGGAAAAAAATGAAGAGAAAAAAAATTGCGCGTGTTTGAAAAAGTTTTAAATACAAGGCAAAGAAAAAAAAACATAGTACGTATATTAACTTACTTTATTTATTAGGCAAAGAATATAAAAATATATATTTTTTTAAAAAACATATATACATGTGGTGTCGCGTGTAAAACACTGCAACTAATTGAATTGAGTTGCGGCACAACGTCAGCACATGCAAAAATATATAGAGGAAAAAAGTTTGGGGGGGGAGGGAGGGGGTGATAGAAACCCTGTAAATATAAAGCGTGTCTTTAAATTTCAATCATAATTCAAGGGGTACTTGTGAAAGAATATATAGAAATATACTAGAAAGGATCGTGAGAAATTTTCTGGATTTTGTATTTCTTCAACCTCCGATTACAAGCTACTGTACAAGCAAATATATTCAAACTTCCTAGGGATTGAATGGTCATAAAATAAATTAAGTACATGCCTAGTACATACAGCTGTATAGCATAAAATAGGACAAGTATTATTGCTAGAGTGCTCTCCTCTAAAATATCTGTACATGTATATGTATTTACAAGAAAATTGTTCTACTAGAACTGGACCTCTATTGTTTCTGTTGTTAAAGCCCATAATGAATAAATCAATCCAATAATATAGTTGGGCTTATGTTCTGATCCAAAGGCAAATCAACAGCCTGTTTCTTCACTCAACTTCTTCTTAGCTTCTCTCTTTGTTGAGCAAATTAAGTCACCGGAAACATCCCCCCTCAAGTAGGAGACCGGAGATCGAACTCCTAACTTGCCAATAAAGTGCCGATGGAGTGGTCCAGCCAAAGCTTTGGTGAATAAGTCTGCAATTTGAGAAGAAGGAACGAAAGACAGAAATTAACCCATCAAGAAGTTTTTCACGGACGAAATGACAATCAAGTTCGATATGTTTTGTTCGTTCGTGAAAGACAGGGTTTCGTGCAATATGAATTATTATACCCCATTTTAACTCGAGATCCAAACGGTGTACAACATATTGATGATTTCCAAATTATTAACTAACTTAAGAAGTCGCCACCTAATTAGTTATGGTGAATTAGGACACCTAAATATTTAACAAAGTAATACTAAAATGACTTCAATTAAGGTCTGCTAACTTGTAAAGATTCTAGGTAAGGGTTCTAGTTATCCTAAAGGGAAGGGGTAAGGCATCCTTTAAGATCCGTTAAAGACGATTACCGATCAAACTTAGGTTAATTAATTTTAATAGAAAGTGAGTGCTAAAGATTAAGTAATTGAGTAACCAAGTTGTAAAACATTGTTTATTTCAAAGCTCTTTTTACAATTGTATTAGAATGAAAAAGATTTAAGAAAGAGTAATTTCTTTAGATCAAATTAGATAAATCCATGACTAAAAATAAGTAATTAA
>JAJONZ010026160.1:0-13561 GCA_029582445.1 Solanum paucissectum
GGAGCTTTGTTCCTCTTCTCAACCTCATTCTTCATATACTCTCCTTAAATCCAACGAATATCATTAGACAAGGCATGAGTCATCTCAATATCCATATTCTCCACAAAGGGCACACCCGCTCAGTGACACAAGTTACTGATGAGAACTGGAAATGGCAATGAGGTTTGATTTTGTTTGGCCAACATAGCCATCTCATGTGGAATGATGGACCCAAGGTTTAGCCGCTCCCGAGCAATGATACATCCCAGAAGTGCAGCTTTTGGATGCCGAATGATGGACTCATTTTGAGATGGCATGAAAGTTCTACTAATAAACCCGAACCAGTACCGCACCACAATGTTTGGGTTTTTTTCCTTAATAACTACCACCGCTTCGATCCAAGGAGACGTGGAGTTACACAGTAGTGGGGAAAGCCACTCTTCAAATCATCTAGATTCTTTATTTTGATCTTGTTGGCCAAAGAGTCCCGAGCTCATGTCGTGCAGTCCAACTCATCATTTATATCTGTTTCACTCCACTTGACCTTATTTCTGTGCACCTCAACAAAATTAATTGGTGCAATCGACCCTACCTTATTTTTTCCCTTGTGGACCAACTTTGTATACCCCTCATAGAATTCTCAAACCCATGTAGGCACATATGAATTGCCGAGTTTTGTGAACAACTGTAATTTTTGGTATCTCAAGGTCTCCCAAATAGTAGGGTATCTTTCCACCCCTCGGTCTGTAGACAACCATTTCTCCATAAGTATTGTCTGCAAACCAACGACATTCAACCGATTGATAGACCGAGGAGGATGAACTGGAACATGATGAACTTGTGGTGCCTGTGATGTTCGTGGTGCTAGAGGTAATGTCAGTTAATCATGAACTACTTTAGACCTCAGCTCTGAACGTTTCTGCTTCACTAGCTCAGCTTCAAGCACCGGAGTATGTATTGGAGTCATGGACCCCGCATCTTTCTCATTTTTAGACTCGGAGAACGTGAGCTGGACGAAATCAATGCCCAAACTTTCATCTGAGATGGACTCCGACACAACCTGCTAAATGTAATGGCAGTTGATCATGAACTACTTTAGACCTCAACTCTGAACGCTTCTGCTTCACTAGCTCAGCTTCGAGCACCGGAGTATGTATTGGAATCTTGGACCCCGCAGCTTCCTTATTTTCAGACTCGAAGAACGTGAGATGGACGAAATCAATGCCCAAACTTTCATCTGAGATGGACTCTGATGACTCCGACACAACCTGCTTCTTTCCCTTTCCCTTACTACTTGCTTGAGGAGGTTTAGGACGAGTGGGTCGGGGAGTTTCAACCTCCGGCGCAATAACAACTCCTTTGGGCTTCTTTATGGGTGGTGGACCTCTTGCGGGAACCTTAGGTCTAACCATATCTGTAAAAGAGCCCAAACGAGAACAAATGTGGTTGCAAAGGTTAGTGAAAAAGATTTCACAAAAGAATTGTAGAAAAACTCGCCAACAAGTTTGGTGAGTCACCGAGTCCATTCAGTGAGTAAAACATAACTCATCAAATATTACAGAAAAACTCGGCAAAAATTCAGTTCAAGATGGCGAGACCAAACACCATTCGGTGAGTCACCGAGTTCACTCGGTGATCTAAGAGACCTCGCCGAATGATACAGAACAATTCAGCAAAAATAAAGGTAAAAAAGGCGATACCAGTGTCATTCGGCGAGCTGAAGGTTCATCACCGAAAGTAACAGCGGCTTCCCTTTATTAACCTGGTAGAAAGGTGATAGGGAGGAAATTTGGCGATACACCAAGTCAACTCAGCGAGCTCGATGAAGCTCGCCGAAATGGCCAACTCATCACCTTCCCAATCATTTTTTTATTTACAACCCACAGATTAGACACATCAATTCATGCACAATTTCAAACAATTCTAACCTACCCATGATGAATTTCTATGAGGGGTATTCAGACTTCCCCCCAATTGATTCAAATTCAACCAAACGATGATTTTTTCCTTAAGAACGACGTCACCCAATCCATCATCGAGCAATTTCAAGTCGTTTAAGAGAATTTGGGCTACTCAGACTTCACCCACACAATACCCAACATGCAGCACTAACAATTTCAACACAAATACGAGAAATTAAAAAACTTGGCCTAAAAGATCGATTAAGCACACATAATTTCAAATTCAAATTTTGCGAGACAATAGGCATACAATGAAAGCACCACAATTAACTAAGCACAAAGACTACATTACACTACCCATTATCAATAATATTGTGGCATCAAAATAAACAAGATTTAGTAAACCAACCTCAAATTGAAGACAAAGAGAAACTCGACAAGAAAAAATTAGGGGAAAAGGATCACCACACGCTTACGATGCAAAGCACATGAAACACGAACAAGAACAAGAACAATGTATTCTAAAATTTTATTGAAAGGGTAGAGGAGTAGAAAATTTCAAATAAAAAGGGAGGTTTGAATTTAAAACAACATGACTTTTTGGTTTGCGCCCCATTCGACGACCTTACTAAAGTCGCCGAATGGACCTCAACCCGCCGAACGTGACAAAACATGCGACCTTTAGAAGGTGCAGAAAGGCTATATAGATCGAGTCCACCGATCCAACTCGACGACTCACCAAGTGAGCCATGAGCTCGCCCAATCTTCCAGAATCTTCCTCATTTTTATCTCCCTTTGGCGATGCATTTGGGCGATTATAGGGGCAATTCGGTGACTCGTTGATTGGTCTATCCCCTCACCCATTTTCCTTCTTTTCAAGATACGAACTCCAGCCTACGCATCCAACAAATGTTATTCAAATAAGAAAAATTAAAACTTGGGTTGCCTCCCACGATACGCCTTACTTAACATCATGACACGACGTGGACATGCATTCTAGCATCTTCCAAATACACCATATCAATCATCATCACATTGGGGTGCTCTCCAAAGTAAAGCTTTAGCCTTTTCCCATTCACCTTGAACATCGAACCATTCTCGCTTTCAACTTCTATTGCACCATTAGTGAACACACGATTCACTTTGATGATCTCGACCATTTTTTACTTGAGTTTTCCCGAAAAGTGTCTCAAATGAGAGTTATAAAGCAACACAAGATCACCGACTTTAAACTCCCGGTGAAGGATTTTGGCATCATGCCATTTCTTCATTTTCTCCTTATAAAGGGATGAACTCTCATAAACTCAAAGCCTAAACTCTTCCAAAGCTGGAGTTGATCAACTCTATCCTTCGACGCATCCTCCCAATTCAAGTTCACAACCTTCAAGGCCCTCTACGTTTCATTCTCAAGTTCAACCGGTAGATGACAAAACTAACCAAACACCAATTAATACGGAGACATACCAATAGGGGTCTTGAATGCAGTTCTATATGCCTAAAGAGCGTCATCTAACTTCTGGGACCAAAATTGGTTCGATTTGCATTAACGGTCTTGGCCAAATTCCTTTGATTTCCTAGTTTGACACCTCAGCTTGCCCACTTGTTTACGGATGATAAGGGGTAGAAACCTTATGTTGGACTTCATACTTGCTTAGAAATGATGCGAACATTCATTTACAAAAATGAGAACCCCCATCACTAATGATTGCACGTGGAGTGCCAAAGCTAGTGAAAATGTACCTCTTGAGGAATTGAACCACACTTTCCCCTTCATTATTGGGTAAGACATCGCCTCTACCCATTTGGAGATATAATCTACAACTACCAAAATGTATTTTTCCCATAAGAACTCACAAAAGGCCCCATGAAATTGATTCCCCAAACATCAAACAACTCTACCTCTATAATAGGAGTAAGAGGTAATTCATGCCTTCGAGAAACTCATCCTTTCTTTTGGCATTGAACACACTTCTTAACAAGAGAGTTTTTATCTTGATATAACGTCGGCCAATAATATCCACTTTGGAGCATCTTAGCACTGTACGCACTCCACTATGGTGCCCACCAACCAGTGATTCATGACAAGCGTCAAGAATAGCACCTACCTCAACTTCTCGAACACACCTTCAAATCATGTGGTCCGCACACTCCCGGAATAGGTAAGGTTCATCCAAAAAGTACTTCTTCACATTAAAAAGGAACCTCTTTCGTTGGTAAAAATTCAGCCCATTGGGAAGAATCCCACACACCACATAATTTGCAAAGCCATCATACCAAGGTGGAGTACCATTGGACACAATAATCAACGACTCATCGAGAAAGGCTTCTTTAATATATTTCTCACTGGAAACAACAACATTCATTTCAAGCCTCGACAAGTGGTCTGTCACTTGGTTTTCACACTCTTTTCGATCTTTGACTTCAAAGTCAAACTCTTGCAACAATAACACCCATCGAATCAACCTTGGCTTTGCATCGTTCTTAGCCATCAAGTAAAGGATCTCAGCATGGTCATTGTGTACCACCACCTTAGTACCCAAAAGATAAGCTATAAACTTCTCAAAAGCATACACTACGGCTAACAACTTTTGCTCAGTGGCAGTGTAATTCGCTTGAGCTACGTTCAAAGTCTTGCTTGCATAGTAGACCGGGTGAAACAAATTTCCCTTCCGTTGGCCAAGAACATCCCCCAAAGCTACACCGCTTGCATCACACATCTGCTCAAATGGAACACTCCAATCCAGAGAAACAATGATAGGAGCCGAAATAAGCTTCTCTTTTAAGCACAAAAATGCCTTGACACAAGATTCATCAAACTCGAAGTCACTTTCCTTTTCAAGTAGCTTGCAAAGAGGGTGAGCCATCTTACAAAAATCTTTTATGAACCGCCAATAGAAACCCACTTGACCCAAGAAACTTCTAACACCTTTAAACGAGATAGGAGGAGGCAACTTGGCAATAACTTCAACTTTAGCTTGATCAACTTGTATACCTTCCTCCGAAATTTTGTGCCCCAACACAATACCTTTCTTGACCATGAAATGGCATTTCTCCCAATTAAGAACAAGGTTTGTTTTGACATATCTTTGCAAAACTCTACCAAGGTGCTCAAGGCATGCTTCAAATGTATCACCCACAACTGAAATATCATCCATGAAAACCTCCATTGAATCTTCTACCATATCGACAAAAATAGAGAGCATACACCATTGAAACGCCACCGGTGCATTACACAATCCGAAAGGCATTCTTTTGAAGCCAAACATCCCATAGGTACATGTAAAGGTTATCTTTTCTTGATCTTCTAGGTGAAATAGAGATTTGATTATAACTAAAGTAACCTTCTAAGAAGCAATACCATCCACGCCCCGCAATTCTATCAAGCATTTGATCCACAAAGGGCATTGAAAAATGATCCTTCTCGGTCCACATATTCAACTTTTGATAATACATACATACACGCTAACCGGTAAGAGGTCGCATTGGCACAAGATCTTCTTTTCATTAGGGACCATGGTCATCCAACCATTCTTTGGAACACATTGAACAGAAGTAACAACTTTATATTCGCAATAGAGTAAACAACTCCCGCATCAAGCCAGTTCATAATCTCTTTCTTAATGACTTATTGGAGGATTCAACATCTTGTGATGTTCAATACTTGGCTTACAATCACTAGCCAATTGAATCATGTGAGTACAAATACCGAGAGGAATTCCAACAATGTCGGCAATCATCTACCCAATAGCTTTAATAAACCTCTTCCACACACTAACAAGTTCTTTCACTTTCCATCTAAGCAAATCCGCCGCAATAATCAAGAGCAAAGTATTATTGGCTCACAAGAACACATAACGAAGGTGAGGTGGAAGTACCTTCAATTTGAGCTTTGGTGGTTCCTCAATAAATGGCTTTGTAGGAGGACTTTATCTATTGTTTAAATCGATATCAAGTTTCAAAGGGCTCTTAGAATAAGAACCTAAACCCAATAGAGAAGCCACCACTTCATCATAATCTTGAATTTCCTCCCCATCATAGTTCAAAAGAACGGCATCCAAAGATTCACCAACACATGAAACTTTACTCACACTAGCAATCACTTCATCAATCACGTCAATGACTGTTATCACATGGAGGTCACTTGGTTGCTTCATTGATTTGCAAAAATTGAATGTAACTTCCTCACCATTTACCTGAAATTTCAATTCAACACTTTCCACATCAATAAGAGATTTTTCGGTAGCCAAGAATAGCCTACAAGGAATAATATGGACCTCAACATTAATCTCACAATCGAGGATCACAAAATTTGCCAGAAATATAAATTTGTCCACTTTCACTAAAATGTCATAAAAAATGCCCACAGGGCGCTTGATGGAGCGGTCAGCCATGAGAAGACACATAGTGGTAGGTTTAGGCTCACCTAGCCCAAGTTTCTTGAAAATGGCATAGGGAATCAAGTTTATACTAGCCCCCAAATCACATAACGCTTTAGCGAATTGAAACATCCTGATAGTGCAAGGAATAGTAAATGCCCTCGGGTCATCCTTCTTGACAACCACATTGCTCGACATAATGGCACTACAACTATGGGATACCTCAATCGTCTCGAAGTCCATACTTCTCTTCTTTCTGACCTACTCTTCCATAAAATTTGCATACCCCGCCATTTCTAACAACGCATCCACCAAAGTAAGATTAATGAAAAGAATTTTCAAGACGGAAAGAAATTTTTGGAACTTTGCGTCTCCATCCCTCTTCTTCAATCTTTGAGGAAATGGTGGATTAACTTTGGGCAGCAGCTTTGTAGGTACCGAAGGAGGCACAACCCCAACTTTTAACTTGTTGGCATCACCAGAGACAAAAAATTTCAGTGCATCATCAACCTCATTGGAGGCTTCATTGTTCAACTCTTCGGCACATGCATCATGTTCAAAAACAATGGCTTTCCCTTTGTTTGAACTTGCATTTTTATCATTTGACACATCATTTTCCACAAATTTACCACTCCGAGTCATGATGGCCATGCATTGCACATTATCATTCTTCAGATTGGCCATGGTATCACTAGGAAGACCTCCTTTTGGTCTCGGATTCAAGTGAGTAGAAATTTGACCCATTTGGGTCTAAAAATGTTTTATAAAAACCGAATGAGAGGTCATCGTTTGATTCAAAGAGGAGAAATCAGCATTCATCTCCTTGAGCACCTTATCCAATCCTTCCACCTTTTTTAGGATGTGGGCTAGCATATCCTCCGCCTGAAAGGTTTCGGGATCGGCATTCGGTCCTTATGATTTGGATGGTCATAAAGAGGCACATAACAATCTCTATCACCATCTCTTTCTTTCCATTTTGCACCCTGATCACGCCAATCTCGTTCTCTATCTCTCCAACCACTATCACGATCTTTGGTCCAATTTTGATTCATGCCCGACCTTGGATAACTTAGACGAGAAACCCCAGCTTGGTTTGATAAGAATTTAACCTCTTTATTATACATAGCTTCAGATTGTGCATCATCCGGGCTCATCCCACTATAAGCACCAACCGCGTTCATGACCTTATAGCCACATCCCATGACATGTTTCGTCAAGAAGTCCATTTGGGTCAGCATCTTAGCCATATTTTCATCACGCTCTTGATTCTTTTACCATTTGTTCTTTAGTCAACCCAATATTTAGAGGAGACACTTTATCCTCCCTTGTATGCCATGCCCGGTTAATCTTGGTCATCTCATCAAGCAACGCCGACGCCACGACAAATGGTTGTCTTATATTTCCACCACTAATAAGTTGATCAGCAACACCTTTGTTGAAAGTGTCAAGACTCCGGTAGAAATATTGAAAGAGCACATTATACGGCAATCCATGAGTAAGACATTTGAGAAGTAGCTTTTGAAACCTCAACCATATTTCATGAATAGGTTCACCATCAATCCGCTTGAAATTTTGAATAATATCCCTCAACATCACCATCTTCAAGGGAGGAATGAATCGTTCATAAAACACCTCTGTGAGTTCCTCCCAAGAAGTAATAGAGCCTCATGGTAGCTAGGCCAACCACTTCGTTGCTTCCCCCATAAGAGAAAAGGGAAACAAATGAAGTCAGATTGACTCTTGAGAGATATTCTTGAAGGAGAACGATCCACACACATCCACAAAATTCTGAATGTGATCATGAGGGTATTCATGAGCAAGTTCCCCAAAGAAACCCTTCTTCAGTTGAAGCATAGTTCTGGTCACATGAAAAATAGTATTGCCCACAGTTGGGGGCAAACGAATAGCACCGACACTTCCCAATTGCTCTGCATTAACATCGTTCAAATCCCCAATGTCATCATTGTGTCCATGTTGACTTTCATTGCTCCCATTCATAATAATTTCTTCACCTATTGAGAGAAAACAACAAAAACACTATTAAGAAAATTCTACTACAACCAAATTAGTTCACAAAATCACTTTAATAAAAGAATTCTAAACACCACTCTCTTGGCAGCGGCGCTATTTTTGATAACGCTCAACTAAACTTTTTATAATTCAAAGTATAGGCAGTCTCTAACAAGTATAAACCCAACGATGAGTTGGGGTCGATCCCACAAGGAGTGATACGGTAAAGAATTCAAGTACGGAGTATTGAAGTGTTCTAATTTCTTATAGAATAGAAGGAAATAACACGTAACATAAGGTAAATCTATAGATTTTAATTATCAAAATCAAGAGAGTTTGGTAACCAATTGTTAACGGAAATAAATAAAACGGAGTTTGAACAAGTATAAGGAGGACCTTAAGAGTGTGTGAGTAATCGAACACTAATTTTGATTAATGGGTAATTATCAATTGCTTTAAGTCATTGAATCTTAATGGGTAGGATGATTTTTATATGTAACATCTATCTTTCAATCAGCTATCACGTTTTGAGTGAGTTCCTTCAAACCTCAACAAGATTCACAATACAAAACAACCCAATGGCTTAAATTAACCCACTTTACCAAGATGGGTTGTAAAGACATAAGCCAATACAATTATCAATCATTTATTCTACTCTACGCAACTTTCACAAGCAAACATCGATATCTAAATCTGGAATTAAATTTGCAAGTTCAGTTCAAAAATGAAAACATGAAAAAATGACTAAACCCATTTCAAAACAACATTAAATATAGCAATTAACAATACCCATAAGCTAAGTTGTGTATTTCTATTACATAGTCACACCCCTAAGGAGAGGGGGTTTATCCACACATAACAAAAGGCAAGAAATAGTTATCTAACAGATGTTCCATCGAAATGACAAAATCTCCAATGCTCAATGCCAAAAGTAAGACTAAAATCTTAAAACCACAATATCCAAGCCCAAAACCCTCTCCAAGAATGTTCAATAATGTCAAAGTATGTAAATATCTCTCCAAAACTTTGTAAGACCCTTTTCTCTCTCTTCAAGAATAAATTTATACGTTTCCAAAAACTTCCCAAAATTTCATCATGCAGGCTCACTCGGCGAAGTTAGTTGGGTTCGCTGAACGACTCAGAGTTGTAGAGAATAGCAGAAGAAAAGTATAATCAGGAACCTTCTGCTAGCCCAAGATCGTTAACTAAGATCGGAAGATTCAACTAAGGAAGAGGAAGTATAAAGGAGAACTTGTTTATGGAAGAAGACTCTTATATATTTGTTGTTCTTGGGTTGCTAAAAATGCCTAAGGCCACACCTATTTATTGTTGTGTAGGGATGATCTAGATACTAAGAATCTAGATTGTTCTTACCTCTTCTACAAATATCTTCTTCAAGTATCTTATATTCTAGACTATCTAAATTTTTCTTAAGTACCAATATCAAAGGTATTACTCTACAAAATTCTAGAAAGTCCTACTAAATATATAAGATATTTTTTGTACCTCCAAAAAATCAACTTTAATTTTTCACACTCCCCCTTAAAGTGATTTTTCAGAAAATACCCCACACTTGTCATGGAAGAGCTCAAACGAAGCTTTGAGCCATGTCCTGGTGAAGATTTCAGCAATTTCTTCCGGACTCCTCTTGCTTCATCAAATAATAATGATTTATCATTAACGAATGAGCCATGTGAATTATCTCATTACTGAGTTCCTACACTCCCCCTTTCTCTTAGCTTCCCTGTAGTTGTACTATCTGGAGATATATCTATGATGGAAAAGTTTGGAACTACGATGCTCAAAATTTTAGAACACATTTCTTCCGATGCAACTCCATAATATTGAGAGATTTCATTAGTATTAGCCTCTTCATTTGATTCGGTGGTGATATTGTCATATATTTCTTGTGAAGCCTCGGCACCATAGTAGGACACACCATCATATTTTCTTTCGAGCTCTTCAATAACTTGTTTATCAGCTTTAGAGCTTTCAAAAGTTATATCGTTTATCGCTTCGCCTGAAATTTGATCTTCAAGGTCAGCTTCTCCATCTATTTGATCAATATTTTCTCCATTTGCTTCCAATATTTGATCTAAGACAATGACTGACCTTGATATGGCTAATGATTGATCAAAGACTTCAACTTCCCATACATCTTTGGCAATGCTTTCTTTGTAAAGGTCGTCATTAACACATGTAATGTCAGATACTGCCTGTTCAAGATCTCTTCTTTGATTTCTTCAATAACAGCTACCATGTCACCACTGGGAACATCCTAAAAAATTTCTTGCTTCATGCCAACAACATAAGTTTCTTGCTTCTCCACGTGATCGACTATATTATATTCTAGATCCTCGATACAATCTCTTTCAAAGTTGATAGAAACTATAGCATCTATTGCTCGAGCCTCAGCTACTAAACATTTTCCTCACTCTTTTTCTTCTTCAGCAGCCGTTTGAGTCATATTGCTCTCTTTGGCTAGACAAGATCTTTTTATGTGCCCTACGTCACCATAACGATAACATCTTAGAGGCTTCTTAGAAGGGTTTTCCTTCTTTCCATGCGAGCTTGAATCACCTGAGGATCGAGAGTACGGCATATCTCTTACTTTTCCTTTGAAGTTCCTCTTGTCTGCTACAAGGGCATTTCATTCTCCCTCTTTGACTAATACACCAGCCAACCGTTTGTCTAGTAACTACTGGGACGACAACAAATTCTCAAATTCCTCCAAGGATGGTTGTTGAGCCCATCCTTGAATCGACATCACAAATGGAATATATTAAGGCTTCAAACCATGAATGACAATTTTTCTCATTCATGCTTTCAAGATAGCCTCTTCCGAATTCAACATAGATATTTTAAAACATAAGTTCTTAATCTTCAAAAAATACTTGGAGATAGAAAGATTACCTTGAGTGGTGTTAGCCAATTCATTCTCTAATATCTGCACTGGAGCTTCATTCTTCTTGTTGAACAAGCAATCGAGGGTCCTCCATATTTCATGAGTTGATTTACACTTTATAATGTGATCAAATAAACCAGAGGAGATTGTCCTCTTCAGAATGAACTCCGCCTTCGCATTAACCTGCTTCCACTTCTTGTATATGCTACTATTTTCCAGTCCGTCAGCAGGAGGACTTATGTTACTCTTATTCACAACATCCCACAAATCCTCACCCACAAGGTATGATTCCATATATGATTTCCATACCTTGTAATTCGACTGATTCAACAACTCTATCCCAGTCCATTGACACGGCCGCTAAAATTCATATAGACAAACCAGTTGAATATACCACCAACTCGATCTTGAAATAACACCCACAAGCCAATCTGCGACTATGGATCTGATACCATGTAGAGAATAGCAGAAGAAAAGTATAATCAGGGAACCTTCTGCTAGCCCAAGATCGTTAACTAAGATCAAAAGATTCAACTAAGGAAGAGGAAGCTAGAAAGGAGAACTTGATTATGTAAGAAGACTCTTTTATATTGGTTGTTCATCGGTTACTACAAATGCCTAATGCCACCCCTATTTATTGTTGTGTAGGGATGATTCTAGATACTAAGAATCTAGATTATTCTTACCTCTTCTACAAATATCTTCCTCAAGTATCTTATATTCTAGGCTATCTAGATTTTTCTTAAGTACAAATATCAAAGATATTACTCTACACCAAAGCTCTGAGTAGGGGCCTGTTTGAGAAAAAAACTTGAAGTTGGGGATGCTCAAACTTGACTAAACTGATTCGGCCTTAAGTAATAAAGTCCTTCATGACTATGCAAATAGAGAGGCAGGTACCCTTGTTTTTCAGTTATGGTAGTTCAGTAAATTCAGTCTTATACCTTTTGTAGGTAGACACACGTAATGCAAGTGCTAAGGAAGTAATGAGGTAGGAAAGAATAGGGAAATTGTATTCCAACTATAGAAAGGGACCTGATCCATACTCAAAGGTTAGCATCTCTAACACTGCATTTTAAAATTTTGCATGAGAATCAAATTTTTTCCATGTGTCTTTTATCTGATCCTCTGAACATTGTCCAATCCTTTTTAATTCGAAAGGTCATTTTCTTTCAAGGGACAATCTCTACAATTTCTTTCAAAATTCCTCTCCAAGTTCAAAGTTTGCAAAATCCTTCTCCCCCTTCTCTCAAGTTCATCTAATATATGCATCTCTTCCTCCTAATCTCGATACTACTAAAAATGTTGAGGATGTTGTTTCTACTTTGTGTACTACTGTTGAAAGAAAGAAACATTCCACCCCTACTTCATTATTTCCTCTTGGTGAAGAACGTGACACCCCAACCACTAAGGTATTCTTTTACCTAGTGGCGCACAAACTTCACAACATGTTTCCTTTATTCTTTCTCGAACACTATATCTGAATGAATCCCATCACACATCCCTTGAAGGATCCCTTGAGTCTGCTACTATTGCGTCCCCTAAAATTAGTAGGTGTCACTAGAGCCTTACGTGAGGGTTTTTGAGTTTGAGGTGTTAATGATGTAAAACGAGTTCCTGATATTAGGTTGAGGTGTTTAGGGGTTAAACGTCAAGGTAAGACCCCCCAAGGACCAACCAAGAGTCCTTGAGGGGGACCCTAAAGTCTAACCCCTGAAGCTGCCTAGAACCAAAAAGTTGTCAAATATATGGTGACCTACGGATGGCACCTACTGGGCGTAGGTCCATCTACGCCCCGTAGGTCATGGGGCGTAGGTCAAGTCCCCATTGTAGAGGCTGCAGGCAGGAGCTACGAGTGTGCAGTACGCCCCATAGTCCCACCCATGGTATGTGGGTCAGGGAGACATGGGTTGTGGCTGTATCACTGCCTCATTCACTACCTAAAGTAAGTGATTCCAATAAATTCTAATTTAATTATTTTAGTCTAGGGTCGTTTTAATTCATTTAATTAGAATTATATAAGGTATTTTAAACCATTAACTAACCTATTAACTTCATAATCCCCAAAATCCCAAATCATAACTAACTTTACCCCAAAAATTCTCTCACTAAGAACCTCCATTGGAGAGCAAGAGATCAAGGTCTAGGGCTCAAGAACTCCCCTTCTTCAATCAAATTCATGAAGATTCTTCATCTAAGGTATGGTAGCGTTGATTCATGGTTAATTTTTCATCCATGAAGTCCTTCAATTTTCAATTCTAAAGATAGAAAATTCTCCAAAACTAGGGATTTTAGTCCAAGTCATGGATTCTTCTCAAAATGTTTTCAAATGATTCAATTGGTTTATATTATGGTTTAATTACTGATTTATGATGTTTTTATGATAAATT
>JAJONZ010026161.1:0-17404 GCA_029582445.1 Solanum paucissectum
TACTTGGCGTCGAAGGTTTTGGAAGTCTACCCAAACATTGCCTCAACCTCTCTATTTGCTTCTTTGTCGCTGCTATTCTCATCAACCTAGTGACTCAACTGCTGAAGAAATTTGAGACCAAGTACAGAAGTTATCGATTCATTCCGAGTCCAATGTGCATGGCCATTCCATTTTACCTTGGAGGCTACTTTGCCATTGACATGTGTGTTGGCTCATTGATCCTATTTGGTATGCAAATGTATAACAAGCAGAAGGCTAAAGATTTTGGACCTGCAGTGGCTTCTGGTCTAATTTGTGGCGACTCATTGTGGGGAATTCCAGCATCTATTCTTGCTCTAGCTGGTGTCAAAGCTCCATTTTGCTTGAAACTTTAGTCACAGACCACTTTTATCCCTTCCACTTAAGTCTAATTAGAGTCTTTTGATTGTCTTTAACAGTCCAAATTAGGTTATTTTAGCTCAACATGTTATTTTAAGGTATCTATATTTTGTTATTTAGTAATGTTAAAACAAGTTCTGTTTCTATATACCCTTGTTGTTTTCAAATCTATAGACGTACTTTGCGTGTTTTAATAGCAATTTTGTTTCATTTCTATTGCACTTTTAATCTTCAACATATATTTAGTTGTACTTTTGTTCTGTGTGTGTCTGTGAATATCTCACAATGTGAATGAAAATAAGGCGCAAATGGAGTCAAATACAAATACACCTGATGATAGCAGTACTAATAAAAGGCTCAAAGAACTTAAGATAGCTTCGAGTCTGCAGATATTCACACTGTAAACACATACACCTCATCACACACGACACTATACACACAGAAGTTCAACTAACCTCACAGAGTGATTCAGATTTAAACTCTTCATTCATTCACAGCATCAGTCACAAGTCACAGGCACACAATATCACTGGACACTCACCACATCTCCATTTATTCACTACACAAAGCCACCAACACTCACACGTACGCATCTCCACCTTCATCTGATTAATGACCAACTAGTGTTTTTTCCTTTGTTTTTGCCAATTAGAGTGTTCCATCACTGTGGTATAACTAAGAAAAACACATCCAAATAAAGATAACCACCCTGATCATGGTAGAAAATCGAACCTGGCGAGTTATAGTAATCAGTAAAATGAAAGGCAAAGAGAGTGAGTAAACAGTAAAATTGGTTTCCATACTTGATGAAATCATTAAATACTAGTTCAGATAAGTAGACCCTATAGAGACATCCTTTCAGCATGATGTTCAAAGATCAAAAGAAAATATATTGCCTTTCGGATACTTAGCCATAGAGAGCTGAAGAGTGCAAAAGTCGATATGCATCCTAGGCTAATATATAAATGCGACTATTATCATCCGTTGAAATAAGTCAGTCACTTATGCTTGTGTTGGGATAAATTGCCTACATTACAATACCTCTTGGGCTGCCGTCCTTCCCAGGACCTGTGTGTATGCAAATTTCTTCATGCATCGGACTGTCCTTTTTCATCATTTGGTTGCAATGGGAACGACTAGGGCCTAATTATTCAGGGGAACAAAATGATGCTACAAGTTTGTACTAACAAACGATCAAATACAAAAAGAGTAAGCATGTGCTCCTGGGGGTCTCTTGTTTCATCATGTTTTAATTAATTAGTCAAGTTGCCATGTGCTCCTGGGGACTACCATTTCTCCTTCCTTCAATGTCATTTGCCTCCAATAATATATAAAGATCAATCTCTAACCAGTAATCCAACCCCGTCTAGTCTTTCCTCAAACCCTGTATGAAACTCAAATTTTCTTTTGAGGTCTGCCCCGAGATAGATATCTGTATTATCAGGATCGTATAACAACCATATGAATTTTTGTTTGCTAAGCTCTAAACCCATCGCGAGCTCCTTAATTTGTTCATCAGAAAATGAAGTCAACATATCATAAGATACGTAAAGAACTGATTTTAGAGCTTGTTTGTCCAACCAATCCAAACAAGGGAATCCGTTTTTTTCTTTCTTAGTAGGCCGGAGAACCTGTCCTATCGCCCATTGCTTCTTGTCTTGTCCAATTCCAAGCAAGTCGATAAAAGTATTACTACCTTCCATTACTTTGCTTGTATTATGAATATCACCCGCAGAGCTCTTCCCTATATATTGAACTTGAAAAGATCCTATCCGCATGATTTCTTCGCAATACCATCTTTCAGAGGATGGTAGCCTTTGAAGTAGTTGTTGTTCAACAGGGATAGGCAATCCCACATGAGGAAATAAGTGATCACAATACATACCAAAAGCTGATATAACAGGGTTAAAGATGTAGGACTCTGCATTATCGAATGATGAAATATCCTGAACATTATAACACATTAGACAATCATGAATCATTATAATTCGTCTTGATTTAGACGAAATATCACGTAAGAAGGAAGTAATGGACTGGCGGAGATGCATGGAAACATTCCAGAATAAATGGAAATGGTTAGGTACTTCACTCGGGATATCAGGGTCGAGTGGAGTGGGAGTCATTTGGAGGTCATGAAAATGAATACTGGCTAAATCGAAAGGATTTAACATCGTGGCACGAGTCTTAGTGTCGTGATTGTAAGTAGGAAGGCTAAGATAGTGAACAGAGTGACCATAAGAAGAGATTAGGCAAGCAAATTGGAGAAAAGGGTCAGATGACTTTGAGTTTGAAATGGAACCATAACTACAACAACTTCATCACCTAATTGTTTCTTCAAGTTTGCAATATTCTCAGTGTTATCCATTGTATTTTCAGTATAGCTAGCAAAGGAAGTGAGAGTGAGCAAAGAAATAGGAGCGCTGGCTAGCGTTTATAGAGATGAGATACAAGTGTGCTGCATTCAATAGGTGTGTGGGCGTAGTAAAACGTGGTTAATCGAACATTCTTCATAAAAAAAAAATATTTTCTCTATTTCAGTAATATTTTTTGTTTTTCGTAAATCAAACAATTTAAGTTTTGATTGGATTCCAATAATTTTGTTTTCCCCAACTTTTTTTACCTACTATGCGTCTACTCATTCATTGCACATGGTCCTTTTCCTCAACTTTTTCAATTGGTATTTTTTTTCCACACTTCCCAAAGCAATTAAATAAATATTGTACAATTAGTTTCACTATCATGTTGTGGTATTTTTGTTTTTTGTCTTCGTTTGGTTATGTGTGATGAAATCATAATTAAATATGAAGAAAAGTAAAATTTTATTTAAGGAAAATACTAAATGGCCAGAAAATTTGGTCATAATTTGGCCAGAAAAATAAAAAAACTATAATATTTTTTTTATTTTAAAATAAACTGATCTTTTTTCCATTTTTTAGTTAAAAGGTATTAAAGTTAAAATGGTAAAAATGTTTAAAAAGGTAAAATAACATAGATAAAATATCGTTCTGGCCAAATTTTCTGGTCAAAAAGATTTTTCCTTTATTTAAATTATATTTTTTATTTATAAATATAAAAAATCCATAAATTATTTCAATTTTTAAATATAATTTTATACTTCCTCCATTCCATATTAATTGAATTTTTGAGGTATTTTCAATTTTTCAAATTAACTTAATTGTTCAGTTTTCAAGACTACTTTTAGAGTGTTCTGCCAATTTTACCCTTCATTTGGATTTTCAATGTGATGACTTTAATAAATTTGACAATAATTAATAAGGGTAAAAAATGGAAAATTATGTTTAATTTATATCTTAATCTATTTTTTTAAAGGGCATGAAACACCTCAAAAATTTAATTAATATGTTATGGAGGGAGTATATATTAAACATTTTGAAAATATATAATGTGATGAAAATTTGGACTATTCTCATAATTGGCCAACAATATTCTGACACCATATTGACATAGGGAAATGCATTCAAAACCCCTAGGCCGCATCTTAGATGGGTGAGGCCCAACCAACAAAATCATATACTAACTATTATTACTATAGATTGAAAAAAATATTATAGAGGTAAAATTAAGAAAATGGTTCTAAAGGAAAAAAAAAACTCTATTGTTTTGATATTTCTTTCGTATACATATTTAACTTAATTACTAATTTCATAATTTCTGCTTTATCATCTTTTATAACATTAAATATTTTTGTGATGTTTAAGTTATCATAAGAAATAAAAGTCAATGTAAGCTTAATATTTTAAAAAATTATCTTAATAGTACGTTGATTCCAAGAGAGGAGCTTAGCATCTTTTGTAATAATTTTTTACAAAATAAATATGAAAGAGAAATGTGGAAGAGAGCAATAATTAATTAATAAATTAGAAATGGTTAAAGAGGGAAAAGATATGGAAAGACTTTTTTTTATTGATATGGAAATGATTATTTTTTTTAAAAAGGGAATCTTTTCATTTCCATAATTTTTTTTATCTCCGTTAAATAAGTAATAAATATTTTTAAAGGTAAGTTTATGGAGTGGTGGTTAGATCATTCTCGTTGCATAGGGTGAAATGTTGGCAGTCAAGAGCTCACATGTTCAAAAGATGTATGTTGTGGAGATGAGAATGTTGAGATGGATGTGTGGGCATACTAGGAGAGACAAAATTAGGAATGAGGTTATCCGACAAAAGGTGGAAGTGGACTTTGTGGCGGACAAGATGAGGGAAGAGGGGCTGAGATGGTTTGGAAATGCGTAGAAGATGTGCAGTGACGCCCCAGTGAAGAGGTGCGAGAGTCTATTTGTAGGGGTACGCATAAGGGTAGAGGTAGACATAAAAAGTATTGGGGAGATTGTTGGGATATATACTATTAACCATGTGTTTAGATATAATATTTATTATAGAATAATTATTTTTCATTTTTAATAGATCATATATTCGTTTATGCTGTTTGTTTACTTATATAGTAGATGATTTAGTGTATAGAGTTTTAGGTTATACACAGAGGATAAAATCATCGGTTCTTATAAGTATAAATTTTTTTCTTCACAATTTAAGATGGAAAATGGACATGTCAACGGTACGATTGTAGCACAAGATTATATGTACTTTATCTTGATTATGGGAATGGTATAGTTTCAACTTCTTGTGCTAGTGCATTTTGTATTTATTGAATGAGACCGAGTAGAGATAGTTGTTTTAGACTGACTTAAACAGAAGGGGTAATAAAGTAATTTTGACGATAAATAAGAAGAGACAGAAACTTATACATAAATCGCATTCGCTAAATGCGTTTTATGTGTAAACTCTCTCAGCATTTTCTTGATATGATAAAATTAATAAATAAAAGAAATAAATATATTTTAAAAATAGTCAACAAATAAAATTAAACAAAAGGGGTGATAAAGTAATTTCAACAATAAATGAGAAAAGACAGAAACTTATACATAAATCGCATTCGTCTAATGCGTTTTATGTGTAAATATTCTCAGCTCTTTCTATTTAAATATCTTTGAATGATTTTTAAAGTTTTCAACGCCATGACATTTTCTTAAATGGCAAAAAATAAAATTGTGGGTCAAGTAAAGAAAAATAGGTGTGGGGATTCTCAATCTGAAAAATCGAACATTCACCGATTAAGTGAAATTTTAGGTAGCTAATCAGTTGAGATTTTAAGATTCTAAAAAAAATAAGCAATTAATGTTGAGTATAAAAGAAATAAATATATTTTTAAAATAATCGACAAATAAAATAAAACATAAGGGGTAATAAATTGGTTTCAACAATAATAAAAAGAGACAAAAAATTATACATAAATCCCATTGGACGAATATGTAAACTTTCTGAGCATTTTCTATTTAGGTATCTAAGAATGGGTATTCAAGTTTTCAACGTCGTGATTTTTTTTTAAATGGTTAAAAATAAATTTGTGGGTCGAGTAAAGAAAAATGTGTAAGGGGATTATCAATCTCGAAAATCAAACATTCACCGATAAAGTGAAATTTTAGGTAGCTAATCAGTTGGGATTCGAAGATTCTCAAAAAAAAAACGCAATTCATGTTGAGTATAAAATAGAAAAAATAATTATTTTTTCTTGATATGATAAAAGTAATAAATAAAAGAAATAAATATATTCTAAAAATAGTCGACAAATAAAATTAAAAAGAAGGGGTAATAAAGTAATTTCAACAATAAATAAGAAAAGACAAACACTTAAAAATAAATTGCATTCGTCGAAGGCGTTTTATGTGTAAATTTTCTCAGCATTTTCTATTTAGGTATTTAAGAATGGTTTTTCAAGTTTTCAACGCCATGACCTTTTTTTAAATGATAAAAAAATAAATTGTGGGTCTAGTAAAGAAAAATAGTTTTAAAGATTATCAATCTGGAAAATCGAACATTCACCGATAAAGTAAAATTTTAAGTAGCTAATCATTTGAGATTCTAAGATTCTCAAAAAAATAAGTAATTAATGTTGAGTATAAAATAGAAAAAATAATTTTTTTTCTTGATAATTTTAAAAATAGTTGACAAATATGATTAAACAGAAGGGGTAATAAAGTAATTTCAATAATAAATAAGAAAAGACAGTAACTTATACATAAATCGCATTCGCCGAATGCGTTTTATGTGTAAACTTTCTCAGCTCTTTCTATTTAGGTATCTAAGAATGATTTTTCATGTTTTCAGTGTCACGACCTTTTTTAAAATGGTAAAAAATAAATTTGTGGGTCGAGTAAAGAAAAATAGTTGTGAAGATTATCAATATGAAAAATCAAACATTCACCGATAAAGTAAAATTTTAGGTAAATAATCAGTTGAGATTCTAAAATTCTCAAAAAAAATAAGCAATTAATGTTGAGTATAAAATAGAAAAAATAATTATCTTTTCTTGATATGATAAAAGTAATAAATATATTTTAAAAATAGTCGACAAATAAAATTAAACAGAAGTGGTAATAAAGTAATTTCAACAATAAATAAAAATAGACAGAAACTTATACATAAATCGCATTTGACGAATGCGTTTTATGTGTAAACTTTCTCAGATCTTTCTATTTAGGTATCTAAGAATGATTTTTCACGTTTCAACGTAACGACCTTTTTTTAAATGGTAAAAAATAAATTTGTGGGTCGAGTAAAGAAAAATAGTTGTGAAGATTATCAATATGGAAAATCGAACATTAACCGATAACGTGAAATTTTAGGTAACTAATCCGTTGAGATTCTAAGATTCTAAAAAAAAGATAAGCAATTAATGTTGAGTATAAAAGAAATAAATATATTTTAGAAATAGTCGATTAATAAAATTAAATAGAAGGGGTAATAAAGTAATTTTACCGATAAATAAGAAGAGACAAAAACTTACAATAAAATCGCACTCGATAAATGTGATTTATGTGTAAGCTTTCTCAACATTTTCTATTTAGGTATCTAAAAATGGTTTTTCAAGTTTTCAACGCCATAACCTTTTTTTAAATGATAAAAAATTAAATTGTGGGTTGAGTAAAGCAAAATAGTTGTGAAGATTATCAATCTGGAAATCGAACATTCACCGATAAAGTGAAATTTTAGGTAGCTAATCATTTGAGATTCTAATACTCTAACAAAATAAGCAATTAATGTTGAGTATAAAAGAAATAAATATATTTTAAAATAATCGATAAATAAAATTAAACAGAAGGGGTAATAAAGTAATTTCAACAATAAATAAGAAGAGACAGAAAATTATACTTAAATCTCATTGGACGAATGTGTAAACTTTCTCAGCATTTTCTATTTAGGTATCTAAGAATGGTTTTTCAAGTTTTCAACGTCATGAATTTTCTTTAAATGGTAAAAAATAAATTTGTGGGTCGAGTAAAGAAAAATATGTAAGGGGATTATTAATCTCGAAAATCGAACATTCACTGATAAAGTGAAATTTTAGGTGTAGCTAATCAGTTGAGATTCAAAGATTCTCAAAAAAAACAAGTAATTAATATTGAGTATAAAATAGAAAAAATAATTATCTTTTATTGATATGATTAAAGTAATAAATAAAAGAAATAAATATATATTTAAAATAGTCGACAAATAAAATTAAAAAGAAGGGGTAATAAAGTAATTTCAATAATAAATAAGAAGAGACAGAAACTTATTGTCACGCCTCGAGCCTACATCCTGGGCGGGACTGGCACTCGAGAACCATTGTTGGCCCCAAGCGAACCCTTGGTCTGGCTTACTTACTCAGCGGAAGACTTACTTATCAAAGATAACTCATATAAAACTTAGAATGTTATAAAGAAAACATTCAGCTGGCCAATTAGGCAAATTCAAGTCTCAACATAAGATAATGAAAATGAAAAGACTAAAGAACTAACATCTCAATGTCTATGAAGCTTCTACAACAACTGAGATGGATGTCGGGACAAGACCCCCGATCATCCTAATAAATGAAATACTAAAAAAAACAAATGCTAACAAATGAGCTCTCTGGAAAGCAAGGAGGCTCACCAATTGACTCTGAATGCTCGACTGGATCAACGAGGCGATGGATGATGATCCTGATTACTTGTGTCTGCATCATAATAAGATGCAGGTCAAATGGCATCAGTACATTGAATGTACGAGTATGCGAGGGGAAAACTAAACATAACATAAGCTTGAAAGGAATCTGAAAGAAACACTTACCTTGGCTTTACTCAACTCATGAATAACTTAACTCAATATAAAGCAATAAAACACATGCAATATATGGAAAGCTTGTAAAACAGTGGAAAACAACTTAGTTTGTTAAAGAAAATGCAATAACAAACTCAACTTTACTCATATAATAAAGTAATATAGTTTTTGTGGGAGTGTCTCTAACCGACAACCATCACTATGAGCCTAAGTGGTGATACAACGTCTTGCCCACACTGCTAGAACTGTCATATACTTTGTCGTCATATAGAACGCCTTAACTAAGTGGATCCACTAGTCTATGCTAAAAAACACTTAAGGAATCATCTAAAAAGTATGATCTTTTACTACCCATGATGGCTACATGATTTATGGAAACTTGAGTTATTATGAACTCGCATCCCCATATCGGTGCTCAATACTACTCCCAAAAGTATACTTAGCTTATATGTTTTTAAAAACAAAACTTCTTTCTTTGGTTTGAGATAATTACTCAAAACTTAGCTTAAAAGCTCTTTTGGAATCGATGCTCCCTTTCTTTCTCAAATGTGAAAACATTTCCAACTTTTAGGAATACTTAGTTCCCGTATAATCTTTGAAGAAATGAACTTTACTCATAACTCTTTAGTCAACTCGAAACTTAAGTCTCAAAACAAAGTTAAAACGTTTGTGAAAGACTTTTGAAAACTTTATGAACTTCTCTTGACTTGACTCTTAACTTTCCTTGACTTGACTCTTAACTTTCCTTGAATTGAATTATGGATTCAAGGATTGTGATTTGTGATAGGAACGATTTCATGATGTTTAGGAGTGTTTTTTGATAGTTAAACATGAGAAAAGATCAAGAAATTACTGTCTGGAAACTAGTCCGCGAAGCGAAGATGTATTTAAATTTTTGGTCGCGAAAATACTTTTTGAGGCAGAACGGTCCATGACCGCTCTGCGACACAAAGAAACTTTTCCCAAATCTAAGGAGCAGGTCCGCGACGTGGCCCCAGTGCCCAGATTTGCCCGACTATTTTCCTTCTTCATTTTCCAACCCCAATTCGCCTAAACTCGGTTCTTTTTCCCAAATTCTTTTTAGATACAGATAACCAACAAATGTACCTAAGAACCTGACTCCAAACAACTCAATAATTTGACGTAATGATCTCAGAAACTTCTCAATCTCAGCCCAATTCAAGAACGACATCAAATTCAAGAATACATATCAAGAACATCAAACTTTCAAACTCTTTTAGGATGAATTCACGCTGAAATAAACATGTTTGGAACGTGGGTGAACGAACCCAACGTTATGAAAGCCTCACATACCTCGTAGGGATCACCCCTTGACGAAATCCACAAGCGATTCTTGAAAAACTTGACGATTCTTGCTCCTTCTCCTCTTCTTTTCTCTTCTCTCAAAACCCTAACTAAATTTTCAAAAGCGTAAACTGACCATGTTCAGTTTAGACCCCTAAGTAATTACCAAAAATGAATTAATTAAATTGGGTATGGTAAAGACCAAAATACCCTTCCAAAATCCGATTTAGACTTTCCTTAATTGAACAGCCCAACTTCAAATGGGCATATCTCACTCATACAAACTCGTAATCGCGCAAACTTTGCGGCTTTGGAAAGATTATTCCAAGATCTTTCCTACGATGTCTGGAAACACACCTAATTCATCATGAGCTAGGAGTTATGATTGTTTGAAGTTGACCAAAAACTCAACTTAACATACTTAACAAATTTTCCAGATTTTTATATTCTTTCTAATAATGACTATTTCCAAATTTTAACTTCTTTCTAGTTCCTTCAATTAGCGATATGTTACACTTATATATAAATTGCATTCGCCGAATGCTTTTTTTGTGTAAACTTTCTCAGCATTTTCTATTTAGGTATTTAAGAATGGTATTTCAAATTTTCAACGCCATAACCTTTTTTAAAATGATAAAAAAATTATTGTGGGTCGAGTAAAGAAAAATAGGAGTGGGGATTATCAATCTCGGAAAACAAACATTCACCGATAAAGTGAAATTTTAGGTAGCTAATGAGATTCTAAGATTCTAAAAAAAATAAGCAATTAATGTTGAGTATAAAATAGAAAAATAATTATTTTTTCTTGATATGATAAAATTATTAAATAAAAGAAATATAATGTCACGCCCCGAGCCTATACCCTGGGAGAGACTGACACTCGAGAACCATTGCTGACCCCAAGTGAACCCTTGGCCTAGCTTACTTACTCAGCGGAAGACTTAACTCAACATAATTGTACTTTTAAAAGTAAATTGAAAGCAATAAAAGGGATCCTCCGGAAGCAAGGAGGCTCACCAACAACTCTGGGAGCTCAACTAGAATCAACGGTGCGCTAGATGCTAATCCTGGTTACCTGTATCTGCATCATAAAAAGATGCAGGCCAAATGACATCAGTACATTGAATGTACGAGCATGCGAGGGAAATACTAAAGCAAGACATAAGCTTGAAAGGAGCTGAAAGATCAAACCTGGTCTCAACTCAACTTAATTCAACTGAACTGAACTCAATCAATATAAAGCAGTATAAATAAGTGCATTATAAAGAAAAGCTTTAAAACATGGGTATCAACTCTGTGTATTTAGATATACCATAGTAACTTTGTATGTATCCAAAGATACAATATAAACTCTGGAATGTATATAAAAATACAAAATATTATTGTGTATATAATAATACAAAATACTTCTGTGGGAGTTTGTCTAACCGACAACCATCACCTAAGAGCTATTGTGATGATACAACGTTTTGCCTCATGCTGCCAGGGTCGTTCTATACCTTGCCGATGGTATAGAACCTGACTACTAAGTGGATCCACTAGTTTATGCTAAAAAGCACTAAGGAATCATCTAAAAAGTATGACCCTTGTCTACCCATGATGGCTACATGGTTTATGAGGACTGGGAGTTGTCTGAACTATCCCCCATGTCGGTGCTCAATACAACTCCCACTAGCTCTTATGTTTAAAAACATAACTTCTTTCTGTGGTTTGAGATAATTACTCAAAACTTAGCTCAAAAGCTATCTTGGAAAACAAAGTTTCCTCTCTTGCTTAATTGTGAAAGTATTTACTCTTTACTGAAAACTAGCTCAAAGGCTATTTTGAAAATCAAAGTTTCCTTTCTTGTTTAAATGTGAAAACATTTTACTCTTTGAGAATACATAGTCCCCATATACTCTTTTGAATAAATGAACTTCAATCTTTACTCTCTACTCTTTACTCAACTCAAAACTCAAGTCTTAAAACAAGGTTAAAACATTTGTAAAAGACTTTTGGAAAACTCTATGAACTTCTCTTGACTTGACTCTTTACTTTCCTTGAATTGAATTATGGATTCAAGGTTTATGATCTCATGTTATTGATGATTTCATGTTGTTTAGCCGTACCTTCGAGTGGAGGAATCAACTAGGAAACATAAGTACGTTTCAAGGGAACTAGTACGGAAAGAAGTGAGAAAAAGTAAAAGATCTGGCGTCCCTGGCGCTCTGAGTGGCGCGGGGAGCCATAGGATAAATTTTAGATTTTAGAGTCTGTCTTGGGGCGCTCTGGCTGGCACGGCCCCCCAAAGGCCAAACTTCAGAGCACTTTGTGGGGCGCTCTGAGTGGCGCGGCACGCCACCCCTTTTCCCAGATTTTTGACGAATTCTCTTGGTCGTTTTTCAACTCTAAACCTTCTAGATTCAATTAGGTTCTTCCCCAAACACTTAGATTCGACTACATAATCAAAATATGCAAGAATCAACTCAAAACGACACCTAATTTCATGAATCTAACTCAAGAACGTCAACAATCAAGATTCAAGCGAAACTTTCAACAATATTCATCAAGAACTCATAAACTCTTCTTTCAAGAACATAATTACGCTGAATCGAATCATTATTGGCGCGTGGGTGAACTAACCCAACTCTATGTTATCTCACATACCTCTTAGGGATCACCCCTTGACGAAATCCACAAGCAAAACCTCAAGAACGATGAACTTTGGCTCTTTCTCCCCTTTTCTCCTCTTGCGTTCTTTCTCTAAAAACCCTAGCGTGAAATCTTTGAGTGCGTAAACTGACCAAATTCAGTTTATACCCCTAAGTAATTACCAAAAATGAAATAATTTAATTGGGTAGTGAAAAGACCATAATACCCTTCTAAAATCCGGTTTTGACTTTCCTTATCTAGACAACCCAACTTCAAATGGGCATATCTCCCTCATACGAACTCGAAATTGATCAAACTTGGTGGAGTTGGAAACATAATTCAAATATATTTCCTACGGTATCTTGTAGCACACTTAACTCATCCTGAGCTAGGAGTTATGGTAGTTTAAAGTTGACCCAAAACTCATACTTAGCTTAACTTTGTCAAACTTACCAAATTTGATTATTTCCAATAATGGTTTCTTTCTAATTCTAAGTCTTTCTAGTAGTGGGGTGTTACATATATTTTAAAAATATTCGACAAATAATATTAAACATAAGGGGTAATAAAGTAATTTCAACAATAAATAAGAAAAAATAGAAACTTATACATAAATTGCATTCGCCTAATGTGTTTTATGTGTAAAGTTTCTCAGCTCTTTCTATTTAGGTATCTAAGAATAATTTTTCAAATTTTCATGTCACGACCTTTTTTTAAATGGTAAAAAATTAATGTGTGGGTCAAGTAAAAAAAAATTGTTGTGAAGATTATCAATCTGGAAAAATCAAACATTCTACGATAAAGTGAAATTTTAGGTAGAAGATCAGTTGAGATTCTAAGATTCTTAAAAAAATAAGCAATTAATGTTGAGTACAAAATAGAAAAATTAATTGTCTTTTCTTGATATGATAAAAGTAATAAATATATTTTGAAAATAGTGTAAACTTTCTCAACATTTTCTATCGAGGTATTTAAGAATGATTTTTCAAGCTTTCAACGTCATGACCTTTTTTTAAATGATAAAAAATTAAATTGTGGGTTGAGTAAAGAAAAATAGGTGTGGATTATCAATCTCAAAAATCAAACATTCACCGATAAAGTAAAATTTTAGGTAGCTAATTAGCTTAGATTCTAAAATTCTCAACAAAAAAAAAGCAATTAATGTTGAATATAAAAGAAATAAATATATTATAAAAATAGTCGACAAATAAAATTACACAGAAGGGGTAATAAAGTAATTTTCACAATAAATAAGAAGAGACATAAACTTATACATAAATCGCATTCACTGAATGCGTTGGATGTGTAAACTTTCTCAACATTTTCTATTTAGGTATTTAAGAATGGTTTTTCAAGTTTTCAACGCCATGACCTTTTTTTAAATGATAAAAAATTAAATTGTGGGTCGAGTAAAGAAATATAGGTGTGGGGATTATCAATCTCGAAAATCAAACATTCATCGACAAAGTGAAATTTTAGTTAGCTAATTAGTTGAGATTCTAAAATTCTCAAAAATAAATAAATGTTGAGTATAAAAGAAATAAATATATTCTAAAAATAGTCGACAAATAAAGTTACACAAAAGGGGTAATAAAGTAATTTTTATAATAAATAAGAAGAGACAGAAGCTAATACATAAATCGCATTCGGCGAATGCATTTTATGTGTAAACTTTCTCAACGATTTCTATTTAGGTATATAAAAATGGATTTTCAAGATTTCAATGTCACAACCTTTTTTTAAATGATAAAAAATTAAATTGTGAGTCGAATAAAGAAAAATAGTTGTGAAGATTATCAATCTGAAAAATCGAACATTCAACGATAAAGTGAAATTTTAGGTAGATAATCAGTTGAGATTCTAAGATTCTCAAAAAAATAAGCAATTAATGTTGTGTATAAAATAGAAAAAATAATTATATTTTCTTGATATTATGAAAGTAATAAATTAAAGAAATAAATATATTTTAAAAATAGTCGACAAATAAAATTATACAGAAGGGGTAATAAAGTTTTTTAAACAATAAATAAGAAGAGACATAAACTTATATATAAATCTCATTCGACGAATGCGTTTTATATGTAAACTTTCTCATCTCTTTCTATTTAGGTATCCAAGAATGATTTTTTCAAGTTTACAACGTCACTGCCTTTTTTTAAACGGTAAAAAATAAATTTGTGTGTCGAGTAAAGAAATATAGTTATGAAGATTATCAATCTGGAAAATCGAACATTCACCGATAAAGTGAAATTATAGGTAGCTAATTAGTTTAGATTCTAAGATTTTCAAAAAAATAAGTAATTAATGTTGAGTATATAAAATAGAAAGAATAATTATCTTTTTTTGATATGATAAAAGTAATAAATAAATAAAATAAATATATTTTAAAAATAGACGACAAATAAAATTAAACGTAAGGGGTAATTAAGTAATTTCAACAATAAATTAGAAGAGACAAAAATTTATACATAAATCGCATTCGGCGAATGCGTTTTATGTGTAAACTTTCTCAGCTCTTTCTATTTAGGTATCTAAGAATGATTTTTTAAGTTCTCAACACCATTCCATTTTTTTAAATGGTAAAAAATAAAAATGTGGGTCGAGTAAAGAAAAATAGGTGTGGGGATTATCAATCTTGAAAATCAAACATTCACCGATAAAGTGAAATTTTAGGTAGCTAATTAGTTGAGCTTCTAAGATTCTCAAAAAAATAAGCAATTAATGTTGAGTATAAAAGAAATAAATATATTTTAAAAATGGTCGACAAATAACGTTACACAGAAGGGGTAATAAAGTAATTTTCACAATAAATAAGAAGAGACATAAACTTATATATAAATCACATTCTGCGAATGCGTTTTATGTGTAAACTTTCTTAGCTCTTTCTATTTAGGTATTGTCAAGACCCAAAATCACAAGTCGTGATGGCACCTATGTTCCCAACCGATAGGTAAATCAACCCAATACTTTTACCAATTCAATTCAATATTTAAAGTAGAAAGATAAGCAAAAACATAATATCCAAACACTAAGTCATTTACAAGTATGACATGCGGAAACCTAAAATACCACCCCAAGATTTAGTGTCATAAGTACAAGAGCTTTTAAAGTCACTACAAGTCTCTAATTATTTAACAAGTCTAAACATAAGAAATATCCAATACCAACACGACCTAATAAATAGAGATATATGAAGGTATGGGCCGCAGAATATCCAAGCATCTCTTCACAACTCCAAGATAATCCAAATTCAGACTTAAGATCCAAGAAATGCGCTCAAATTCGAATACAATCTGCACCACAAAAGAGTGCAGTAAGTGTAGTTTGAGTACGAAACCATGTGTACCCAGTATATGTCATAGACCGACAACGAAGAAGTAGTGACATGAGTATATAAGAAAATATTTTTTTAATTTTACAACTCCACCTTATACTTATCAACCAAGTTTTCATCAAATGGGGATAATCAATGTCACATAATGTCCAACTTCAATAAATCACATACTCAAACAAAAATGAAGGATGTAATGAGATGCAACGCAATGCAATGTGACACCATGAAATGATATGCCTCAAATGCCCGGTACTCTCTCAACCGTATATACATGATACTCCTCGGAAATACATCGAGAGTTAATGACCCATGGAGGACTCTTATAAAAAGAAGATATCAATGAAATTCTATGAAATGGTTTCACGGGATTCAGCCAATTGTCTTGATCATGGAATATCTTTGAGAAATAGGAATCCGAGTTATCAAAGAATTTCCTGTGATTATTTCTAGTATGGAAGGAGTCAATCATCCACTTTGGTATCTTATAGAACAAAAATGGTGATATTGTTCCTCCATTGATCAAGAATTTCGATTTTTGGGAAGTATCATGATCGTCCAATAAGAAGGGTTTCAATTTTTTCAAATGAACAATTTGAAGACCTATTGATTCTAACAATTGATTGTAGAGTTGATCATTCGGACCTTTCAATTCTTCATAGATGTAGATCGAGGTCCATATACCGACACAGATGATCTCCACGTGTCTGTGCGGACGATCTCAACGCACTATCATAAAATCAAACAATTAACGCACGAACGATCTCCACGTGGCTAAATTATAATCATAACTTTTCCCTCACACGGACGATCTCCATGTGCCCAAATTATTATCATAACTCGATCTCAACACTGACGATCTCCACGTGTTAGACCTTTTCTCACACTCAATCTTATGTCAATGCATGTACACAATATGATATCAATAAAAAAGGATAATGCAGCATCTCAATAAATCAAATGTCACTATGACATATAATCACCTCAATTATCACAATTATACGGGTTCAATAAAGAAGCACAACCACACAAAAGAAATCAAGTCACTAAATACATCAGGTAATGCCCATATGCTTTGGCATTCTCGATTTACAATCTATCATATTATAGTAATAAACTTTCCATTTAATAACATCGGTACTCGTACCGATGCCGTCACACCATTGGTACAAGACCCCCATCTTTTGCCCTTGCCCATTGTCTATTCCATTTTTTATCTTTAATTAGAAAACGTCCCTCAATGAAGTCTAGGAAGTCTTAACACACCTTGAATGCCGAACACGTGTCACGAATCTTCAAGGTTTTGCCTTTCCTTTTCGTAAGCTTCATAATGTTCCCAATTTGAAATCTCACGTTTGATGTTTTCCTCTCATGTTCGTACGCCACGGCCATCTTTTCTCTCCTTTTCTTTACATAATAATTATAAGCCTAAAGTACTAAATCCCACTAATTTATTTTAGGGAAAATTGTATATAATAGCAAACTATTAATTCAAATTAAATGCTATAAATATAGTTTGATTTAATTGTACCCCATAGCAAACTGTTGCTATTTCACCTCTCTCCTGGTGAATCTCGCTCGCCACTCTCGTTCTCTCCCT
>JAJONZ010026162.1:0-10394 GCA_029582445.1 Solanum paucissectum
TCTAAACGAAAGAATTATCAATGCATGCACAACACTATTCAAGAATTGTTTATTTACTATTCATACTTTGTTAATTTCTCATGGTTCCCACAACCCTAATTGTGGAGTTTAGTTACCCATAATCATATGAACACAATTCATGGTTTTAGATGAAAGAATTATGAACTTACGTAAGAAGAGTAATAAACCCATAATTTCAACTTGAATTTCAACACCAAAATCTTCAAAATGAACTTAGAAAATTAATAATTGCTAAAGTTACAAGTTAATCTCCCAAGTCAAGAACTAGAATAGAACAATAATGTCTACCCCCAAAAATGAGGTGGACATGCCCTATTTATAGAAAACAAGTCCTAAATTAAAAGGGAAACAACATAAGGAAAGTTTCGTTTAGGCACGCGTCTTCAATCCACGAGACTGACTCACGGACCGTCAATGGATCTACGGTCCGTGAGTCCCTTCCGTCAGCCAGGACTTAGAAATTATTTCAGCTTCAAAATTCAGCTTCTCTGAAGCAAACGACGGAACTGGAGTACGGACCGTAGATCGATCTACGATCCGTCAATCCCCCTCTGTAGCTCCACACTTGGAATCTTAAAAAATCAGGTACTGGAACCCTCGCAGTATCAATCTACGGATCAACAGGACAGTCCGTAGATCCATCTACGGACCGTCAATGGCCACCGTGGTTCCACACTTGGTCAGATTTCCCTGATTTGCCTCCATGCCTTGGCTGATGATCTACGACCACCATCTACGGAGCGTCAATGGGCCTACGGTCCGTAGATCACCTCCATAGATGCCCTTTTCTGCATTTCTTTCAGCTGTCTCTTTAATTCCGCACCTGAACATCTTTACTGCAAAATATGATAAAAACCAATACGAAAAGGCCCTAGACACACACAACTTTGCAAGTGAAATGTATTAGAAATATCGTAAACTCACGGTATATCAACAATCCTTCAGCTTAGTCGTGCTCTGGGTCATTGGGCGACATGGTACTGCTTCACGGAACTTCTCGGCGATACGCCGACTGCTTCCTTTTTCCACCGACTTGATCCTTTCCTTCAGGACTCAGCACACTGGAACAAAAGTCAAAATAAGACTCTTAGGTAACTCACCAAGTGGACTTGGTGATCCTCAGGGCTTCATTACTTCGTTCTTTTCAGCTTTTTCATTCCTTTTTGCGACGTAGTGTCCATGCTTTCCTTCAAACTTTAAATACTTGAAACTTAAGTGTTTTCATCAGATATTGAAATAAAATAAGCATTTGAGGACATAATTTCTATTAAAATATAGCCCTAAATGAGTCCAATTTGTGGACTCATCAAGCGGCTCCGGTGGATACATCCCCGGAGGTTGATGTTGATTTGTTACCTGCAGAGGCATCTTTGCCGACTCCGGCCTCTGGGCCTTCAGGTACACCTATTTTCACTTTCTCCCAGGTTCCTGGTTCTTCTTCTGCTGCTACCCAGCCTACCAGGATCACTCAGGCCATGCTCTTTTAGATAGGGCACCTAGCCCATTCTGCCAATGTGTGGGCAACCTGATTAGAGGCCGAGGTACCTTGGATGATCGAGCGGGCCAACCTAGCTGCATTGACACCCCTACAGACATCTATTGATGCTCTCACGGCGAGAGTGGAGATTTTTGAGAGTCGACAGGGGGCTATACTTCAGAGATGACGGCTTTGAAAGCCGAGGTTGCAGACTTGAGGAAGAACGTGGACTATCTAAAGTCTATGGACTTCACTTCTTTATTTGTGGCAGCTGAGACTGAGGGTGTTCCGGGCAGTTCTGAGATGCCTCCGACTACCACCGAATATGTTCCTATGGAGGATGTGGCAGTTGATGCATCAGAGGCGGAAACCAGTGAGGAGCAGCTTGGGGAGCAAGATGTCGTTGTATATGATGATCTGGCCGACCTGGAGGATGCGATGTTTGAGACTGCCTGCCAGACCTCCTTGAGAGGCACCATCATGGCTGGGTCTAGTGAAGCTAGTGTTGCTGCTACCCCGTGCACTGATGCCCAAGATCAGAGTGTTACACCGGGCATTGATTCCCCGATAGATTGAGCGAATGTGTAGACAGGACCTTTCTTTACCTCCCTCTCTGTCATTTCTATTGACATTTTAATATTTTGTTGCATTTGAGGAAAACTGCCTTTTTGTTTGTGGTGGGGTGAGGTATCTCCATACCTACCTCTTGTGATTATATTGTTTATATATTGGGCTTTTGTGTTTTGAATTGTGTGTTGAAATGGTTTTGTGGATGTTTGAGCTTATGGCTCCTTGTTTTGAATAGAAATGGTTTTGACCCTTCTAAAAAAAAATTGCCACCTCTTGTTGTGTATTGAATGTGGTTGTTCTTGTGCAAATTTGAGTATCGGTTATGATCAATACCGATGACTTGAATAGGGCTCTTAATCGAACAAAAATGAATGTGCAGCTGCGATGAAGCCAAATGAAGTTGCATAGACAATATGTGGAGTTTTTGCATCTCATTGTGACTAGCCGGTTATCGAATGGAGTCTCTTGTGATGAATATTGCACACTAGAGAAAGTGTAGAGTCTCGTTTGATATTGGTGTCAATGTTTTGTGTGATGAGCTTACTGTGAACCTTGTGTGATGACACCTAGAATTTGCCCCGTTGGTCGGGTTGACTAAGTGATACAAGATCTTGAAATGATCTTAGGCAACAATTTTGAAGAGTGAAACAATTTGACAATATACCTCTTTTGTGGCCAACCTTTTGAGGTGTGTGAACTTTGCTTGAACCCCCTTTGAGCCTTATCCTTTTCTTCGAAGGAACTTGATACAATTGAGACCTCTCTTTATCCATTCACCTATAATCTTCATGAAGTGTTGTTTGTTTGAATAGCTAACTTAAGCCAAAAGCCTAAGTTGGGGTGTGGTGAAAAGAGAAGGTAAATCAAGAAGTGTGAAGAAGTACCCCTTGATCAATGGATTTGAAACAGATGGAACCCCTCCATATAAAATAAAAAAATTAAGAAAGCAAAAGAAAAAGAATGAAAAAGTTGTGAAATAAAGTTGTGAAAGTTGCAAATGAAATGGGGTGTCCAGTATTCCATTGGAAGTTGAATAATGGGGTGAATTTTGGGCATGAGTAAAACTGCTGAAGAAAAGGAAGGAAAGTGATGTCCATACCACATTTCATGAGGATAGAAGCCACTAAGCCTAAATGACCATACCTTTACACTCAGCCCCGTTACAAGCCTTAAAAAGACCTTTTTGATCTTGAGTGAGCTGAAATGAATGTTGATTGGAAAATAAGGGCAAACCTATGGGTGAAGTCATGCATATGTTCATCTTTGTGAGTGTGAGAGTTGTATGTGATTATGGAACTATAAATTGTTTAACAATTGTGTGTGAATATGGAATCATCTTCATTGTGAGGCCATTTGAGTACCTTTGTTGAGCTTGAACTTGCATTTGAAGCAAGTATTGTGAATTTGAAATCATTGATAATGGTGAGTCACAACTTGAATCTTTGAGTGCACAATTAATCCTTGCTTGAGTAAGTTGAGTCTTGTTGTGTGCATTCATGATTGAGTCTTTCGTAGCACTGTCTCAGACATCCTTTTAGAACAGCTGAACTTCAATTTTACTTGAGGACAAGCAAAAGTTTAAGTTGGGGTGTTGATGAGTCCGAGATTTGGACTCATTTAGGGCTTTGTTTATATAGATTTAGTGTACTCAAATGCTTATTTTGTGCCAATAACTGATGTAAAACCCTTGATTTTCAGGTATATGGATTGAGGAACAAAGTAAGGACATTAGTTTGCAAAAAGGAACAAAATGAGCTGAAAGAATGAAGAAAGGAAAGCATGGTGATCGCCAAGTCCACTTGGCGAGTCGTCGAATGGCTATCTAACCGCCTAAAAATCCAGTGTACCAAGCCCTAGGGGAATGTAACGACCTGTAAAATGAATAAGTGAAACTAGAGCCTAACTAGTGTGTCTTCGAGTTGTTGTGAGGTTTAAGGGTGGTTTAATGTTGTCCCGAGCCATGGTTGAGGGGTTTAGGGGTTAAACGTCAAGGTACAACTCCCCAAGGACCACCCTAGGGATTGATGAGTCCACAAATTGGACTCATTTAGGGATTTATTTTAATAGAAATAGTGTCCTCAAATGCTTATTTTATCTTAATATCTGATGAAAATGCTTAAGTTTTAGGTATTTCAAGTTTGAGTGGAAGCATGGACACTTAGGCACAAAAAGGAATGAAAAGGCTGAAAAGAACAACAAAATGAAGGCCTGAGGATCACCGAGTTCACTTGGCGAATCGCCGAAGGGTCTCACTCCGCCTTTTGTTCCAGTGTGCTGAGCCCCGAAGGAAAGGATCAAGTCGGCGGAAAAAGGGAGCAGTCGGCGTATCGCTGAATAGTTCCGTGAAGCAGTACTATGTCGCCCAATGACATAGAGTCGATGCCGTAGGATGATGCAAGATGGCGATGAACTACACCAAAAGGCGAATCGCTAAGTTGATCGGCGATTCCGACTAATGTTAATGAGTGATCCGCCACAACACATATTTTTGAAAACTATAAATACTCGTTGAGAGTTATAGCTTAATATCATATTTTATTATTATATTTTTATTATCAGATTTTGGATTTAGTACTATTTTTATTGTACTCTCAAGTTTGGAGAGGGTTTTGGAAACTTGAAGAAAGGAGTTCATCTTCCCCAAGTTGGAAGTGGGTCTTCTTTATTCATCTTCATTTTCTTAAATCAAGGTTTAATTTCTTATACCTATTTGATTTCATTAACATTTTAGGTGTATTTTATTATTTCTTGATGTGTGGCTAAAAACCTCCATTCTTGGGGTGTGAGTTAGCAAATATGTGTTGATATTATTGTTGGGTCTTTCTTGCTGGTAGGTTAGATGTATTTTAATGGTGATTTCACCTAGTGGTTCTGGTTTAAGTTAATGGGTTTGTAGTTGCAAATACAAAGCCACCCATGTGTTTTTGGCTTTCCCGAGAGGGAGGTCGCGAAACCAAAACCACTAGACTGATGGCCTAAGGAGTGGGTCGACATGAGGTTCAGCCTGAGAGGGTGAGCCCTAGTCCCATATCCTAACACTCAGCTCGAGAGAGTGAGTGGGTAAGGCGTAGGCTGGTCTTCATGCGGCAAATGGGTGTCCGAGAGGAACGCATTGGAAATGGAGTAAGTTGCCCGAAAGGGAACTTATTTCCATCTAAAGCTTAGCCTAGTCACTATTATCTTGCAAATTTTCTATCGAAAGCATGTACCCAACTATTTATCTCAACTTGTATTGCGGTCACACCCCAAGAACTCGTCCCCTTTGATTTATAATATTTTTAATCGTTAATTTCTTTAGCTACGACTAGTTAGAACTAAATTTTATTTTTCTATCAATTCTCAAAACCGCTCCCTTGGGACACGACTTCAACCCTCGGTTAGGTTACTATATTATCGACAATCATAGACACTCGAACCGTAGTTAGTGTCATTGGTCACGATAAGCATCAAAATGGCGCCGCTGCCGGGGAGTGGTGTTATTTGAGAATTTTTAGATTAGTAGAATTTTTGTTCTTTTTAGTGTAGTTTTACTAATTTTACTGTTAGTTTTGTTTTGCTTCTCGTTGCTGTTTGTGGATGCACGTACCCTAGCATGGCTGAGGGGAGGGGTAACAAGTCAGTTCAGATAAATCAAGGAGTCGAGGGTGACCCCAAGTTAATGGCGCTGGTATCTCAACTGAACGACTTGGCCACCAAAATACAGGAGGTGGAAAACTAGTTCAAACGCCAAGGGAAGAATATGCTTCTTCATGAGCAAGAAAGGGCTGAGAGTAATGAGAAGAAGAGTGTCGAGGATACGCTATTAAACATTCTCCAAAAGCTTCATGAGCAAGACCGAATGCTAGAGGCAATGAAGGAGAGTGTGGAGGTTTTGAATCGAATTATTGGTTCTCACTCGAGATCAATCAAGATGATTGAAGCCCTATTGGACCAATCGTTGCCGCATCTCTACCCTAGCAGCGAAGGAGGGTTCCCTAATGGCGTTAGGTCAAACCCCAATGATGAAGCTTGACTGATAGCTTACATCGAGCGACGACGTTAAATAACGCGCCTTTTGGGAGGCAACCCAAGGTCTTAATTGTTTTTAGGATTTTACTTTTATAAATAATGGTGTGTTAATGTTGCAGGATGAAATGAGGAAAATGTTAAAAGCTACAGATTGGCGAGCTAAAAGTCCATTCCGCACATCGCTAAATAGATCGGTGAGCCCTGCTGGATCCACCGTTTGGCTCAATACAAGAGTTGTATTGAGCCTGTAAAACTCGGTGAACTCGAAAAGCATCTCGGCGCATCGCTAACCTGCTTGGCGATCTCGATGTAAACCACTGACTTTGCCCCTAGAAAATTTAAGATTTTGAAGAAAGGGCGGGATAAATGGCTACTTGGCACTTCGCTGAGTGATTGGGTGAGTCTGACTCACGTCGCTGAATGGGTGGTAACTGAACGGTTTTTGCAAGCCACAAGTTTAAAAGTTCTACTTCATTCATTTCCTCTCACTTTTTCATCCTATCAAACTCACACCTACACTTTAGCTTTATATTTCTTGAAATTTTAAGGTATTTTAAGTGTCGGATTGTGTTCGGATTTAGATCGCATTGCCGCCTAGAACGTCAGTACTATCTATATCGGCACCAAAGGTTGGTAATCAAACCCCGCAGTTATTTTATCAAATTTGTACTCATTTATATAATAATGGATAGTATAAAATCTATGATGAGTCTCTGAGTTACTGCGATTGCATATATTATCGATTATGATTTGGTGCTTCCTGCATGATTTGAGGTACTCCCACTTAACTATGCTTTGACTTGAATTGTTACGCGGTGGGAATAGAAGTTTCTACGGGTCTTCGTTGAAATTGAGTTATATAAGCTTAAGTTGCATTATCTGGGGTTGCGGGCTGAAATTTGAAAGGCTGGGTTGAAAACAGACACGTTGAGCTGATCGGCGAGATGAACAAAATCCGCCGAACTGCTTGGCGGTTCGTCTACCATCCTCATTTCACCTTTAACTAAATACTTTATGTATTGATTGATCTGTGACTTTAGGCGGTCAGTCTAATTCATAAAATGCACTCGGCTACCCGCCAAAAAAGCCCTTGTTCGCCCTTTGTCTACGCCCTTGTATCATTTGTACATCATTTTCAACGACTAGCCTAACAGGATAAGCACTTAGCCAACTAGCTTAGCTAAGCAATTCCACACTTAGAAACACCCTTTTGCTCCTGTTTGAATTACTATCTAACTTATCCTCGAAGCCTTTGCAGAAATAGCTAGACCAAAAGTCGCAGGGAGAAATGATCCACCCAAGAACATAAGAGCACGAGAGTTTAAAATGATGGAAAAAAAAGCAGAGCTAGCCAGACAAAGGAAATACACTAAGGAAGCTAGGGCAAAGAGATGAATTCCCATTGACCCTAATGTGCCTCCATGGTCTCAAAGTTTAGGTAATGCAATACGAACCTTCAGAGCAGCTCATGAGATAGATCAGATGATTGCAGCGAATCTTGCTGCAGAGGTCAAGGCAAAGGCAAACAATGATGACCAAAACAACAATACTCTGGGGACCATTGTTCTACTTCAGGGAGATGCATCGGGAACTAATGCCCATGCACAGACTACCACACCAGACACTGAGGTCCCGACAGATGGAGAGACTGTAGACAGAACCTTTCTTTACCTCCCTCTCTGTCTTATTTTTCTTTCACTTTTGAACACTTTTAGTTGCATTTGAGGACAAATCACTTTTGTTTATGGTGGGGTGAGGCCCACACCTTTTGTGTTGACAATTTTGTGTTTTGTGTATTTTTGGGTTGTTTTGTTTTAAATTGTGTTAATACTGCTTTATGTGGATGTTTGAGCTCATGGCTCCTTTTGGTTTTAAATTATAAAATTGATTTTGACCCTTCCGAAAAATAATTATTTTTCGAAAATTTTCGCCACCGCTTGTGTTGAAAGTGGCTGTTCTTTTGCAAAATTTAAGTTTCAGTTATGATCAATACTGATGACTTGAATAGTGCTCTCAATCGAACGAATGTGAATGTGCGGCTACGACGAGACCAAATGAAGTTGCATAGACAATATGTGAACTCTTTGCATCTTCTTGTGATTAGCCATTTATCGAATTGATTCTCTTGTAATGATTGTTGCACACTAGCAAAAATGTGTAGTCTTGTTTGACTTAAGTGTCGATGCCTTGTGTGATGAACTTACTTTGAATCTTGCATGATTAAACCTAGAATTTTCCCTGTTAGTCTGATTGATTTAGTAAGGTGTGCTCTTGAGATGATCTTAGGCAACTTTTGAAAAGTGTGAGCCAATTTGACATATACCTCTTTTGTGGCCTACCCGTGAGCTTGTGAAACTCTTTTGAACACCCTTTGAGCCTTACCTTTCTTTGGAAGAATCTTGATGAACCCTAGACCTTACTTAACCCGCTACCTATAATCCTCTAGAGTTGTGATTTAGTGAATAGCCAACTTAGGCCAAAAGCCTAAGTTGGGGGTGTGGTGAAAAGGAAAAGGAGAAGTCAAGAAGTGCAAGAAAAATTCTCTCTTAATCCATGGTGTTGCGGAAAAAATGGATACCCTCCATTAAAAAAAAAAAAAAAAGAGAAAAAGAAAAGAAAAGAATGAAAAAGAAAATTTGTGGAATAAAAGTACAAAAGAAATTGGGTTTCCAAGCAATCCATGGAGATGAATAAAAATATGACTTAGAAGCACTAGAAAAATAATTGATTAAGGAAAAAAAGGGAATGCCTTGAGAATACCACATCTCACGAGGATGAAGAAGTCACTGAGCCTAAATGACCATACCTTTACACTCAGCCCCATTACAAGCCTTGGAAAGACCTTTTTGATCTTAAGTAAGCCGAATCGAAAGTCGATTGGAAAATAAGGGCAAACCTATGGGTGAAAACATGCATTGTGTTCCTCTTTTTGAGTGTGAGCGTTGCATCTGATTCCTGGTCTTAAATTGAGTTGCCTCTATGTGTGAATATGGAATCATTTTTGTGTGAGGGCATTTAGATACTTTCATTGAGCTTGAACATACATTAGTAGAAAGTATTGTGAACATGAGAATCTTGGATATTGGTGTGTCACAACTTGAATCTTTAAGTACACAGTTGAATCTTTGCATAAGTAATTTGAAGTCTTGTTATGTACATTCATGATTGAGTCTTGTGTAGCACTATTTTAGACATCCTTTTTGAACAACTGAACTTGAGTTTGCTTGAGGACAAGCAAAAGCTTAAGTTGGGGATGTTGATGATTCCACAGATTGGACTCATTTAGGGCATTATTTTAATAGAAATAGTGTCCTCAAATGCTTATTTTATCTCAATATCTGATGAAAATGCTTAAGTTTCAGGTATTTGAAGTTTGAGTGGAAGCATGGACACTTAGGCGCAAAACGGAATGAAAAGACTGAAAAGAACAAGAAAATGAAGGCCTGAGGATCGCCGAGTTCACTTGGCGAATCGCCGAAGGGTCTCACTTCGTATTTTGTTCCAGTGTGCTGAGCCCTGAAGGAAAGGATCAAGTCGGTAGAAAAAGGGAACAGTCGGTGTGTCGCCGAATAGTTCCACGAAGCAGTACTATGTCGCCCAATGACACAGAGCCGATGCCGAAGGATGGTGCAAGATGGCGATGAACTACACCAAAAGGCGAATCGCCGAGTTGATCGGCGATTCCGACTAATGTTGCCGAGTGATCCGCCACAGCACATATTTTTGAAAACTATAAATACTCGTTGAGAGTTATAGCTTAGTATCAGATTTTAGTATTATATTTTTATTATCAGATTTTGGATTTAGTACTATTTTTATTTTACTCTCAAGTTTGGAGAGGGTTTTGGAAACTTGAAGAAAGGAGTTTATCTTCCCCAAGTTGGAAGTGGGTCTTCTCTATTCATGTTCCTTTGCTTAAATCAATGTTTAATTTCTTAAACCCATTTGATTTCATTATCATTTTAGATGTATTTTGTTATTTCTTGATGTGTGGCTAAAAACCACCATTCTTGGGATGTGATTTAGCAAATATGTGTTGATATTATTGTTGGGTCTTGCTTGCTGGTAGGTTAGATGTATTTTAATGGTGATTTGACCTAGTGGTTCTGGTTTAAGTTAATGGGTTTGTAGTTGCAAATACAAAGCCACCCATGTGTTTTTGGCTTTCCCGAGAGGGAGGTCGTGAAACCAAAACCACTAGATTGATGGCCTAAGGAGTGGGTCGACATGAGGTTCAGCCCGAGAGGGTGAGCCCTAGTCCCATATCCTAACACTCAGCTCGAGAGAGTGAGTGGGGTAAGGCATAGGCTGGTCTTCA
>JAJONZ010026164.1:0-13587 GCA_029582445.1 Solanum paucissectum
TCTAAACTGTCTATCTGTATTTGTAGATAAAATATAATTTTTCTTTGTGCTAATATAGATTTGTGACAAACTCCTGCAAATATATTATTGTTAAGTCTGTTTTGCCTATGTGTCAATTCTTGTCTTTTTGCTATAATTATTTCAGCTAATTTTTGTCTATATTCGTTACTCTCATTTTTCATTGTAATTTTAAATATTGAATATATTTATATTCCATTTTAGATATATTATCTATTAATTGATCTAATTTATCGTTATCAGTTTTTGTAATATTGAGTTGTTTATATTCCGGATATAATTTGTTTAATTTTCTTCTTATTTTTCTTATCTTTCTACTAATGTTTTTCTTATTATATTTCAAATCATCCATAGCTCTGATACCACAAGTTTTTGATACTACACTTTGGTCCCCTCTCATCCAACACAAATGTGAAATTGTTTTTTATTTTTCCATTTATTGAAAAATTTGACTGGAGAAATGCTCTCCAAGAAGAAACCAAAATGCTCCCATTTTTGCAGTTGATTTATCCTATTCTGATGATATTTTAGCTTTCACTTTAGTTCTTTAGAAGGACTATATACATGTTCTCCATTTCAAGCTTGATCTGAATCCATTCTTGCTCATTCGCGTTTTGTATGGATTATGTACCGGTCATCAACCGCTAGTTACCGATATTGTAATCTAGTATCTATCAGTGTAGTCTATATATGGCAGTAGCTGAATTTGTTGGTGGTGGTGGTGACTATATGAGAGTATGGGAGGAGACTCCCAAAAGATGGTATTGGAAATCTTTTAGTAAGATTATAGTTCCCAGACTTCAATACCTATCTTTCACCAGACAAGACATAGCCTATGTAGTCAACAAGTTGTCTCAATTCATGCAAGGACCATCAGACCTTCACTGGAAAGCTGTGAAGCGCATCATTCGATACCTGCGTGGTACCATTCATCTCGTCCTACGTATTACTCCCATTGATGACTTCAATCTACATGTGTACTCTGATTCAAATTGGGGTAGAGACATCACAGACATAGTTTCTACATCTGGTTATATCTTGTTCCTTGGTCACAATCCAATTAGCTGGTCTTTGAAGAAGCAAAATATTGTCTCACGCTCTTCCACCAAGTCTGAGTATAGGGTAGTGGCTAATGCTCTTTTTGAAACCTTGTGGGTCACCAACTTCCTAAATGAGCTGCAATTCCCAGTCCATCAATTGCCCATAATATATTGTGACAATCTTCGAGCCACATTCCTAAGCAAGAATCCTGTCCTCCATAGTCGTGTGAAGCATGCTGTCGTGGAATTTCACTTTGTTCGCCATCATGTCGACACCAAATGGGTTCGTGTTGTTCATGTTCATGGTGATGATCAAATAGCTGACACTCTCACTAAGGCACTGCTTAAACCTGCATTTGAGAATAATCTTTCCAAGTTAGGCTTAGTGACCCATCGCCTAACTTGAGGGGGCGCATTGGAACAACACGAGTCAATTTAGTTATTTAGTCGTATTATGTTTGAGCAGTTCCTATCGCTGTCTATTTAGGATTAAGCTTCAGCATTTATTGTCTAGTTAGGAGTTTTATTACTTCAGTTCGTTTATGTTTTATTACTTCAGTTCGTTTATGAGTCTTTCCATTGTAAATCTATTTAAGCAACTTTCTGTATTCATTAATAAATCATCGTCTTTCAACTTATACTCAGTATTTACACTTCTGATAGTTCCAACATTTATTTTCCTAATCATTGGTCTATAAACCCCCTAGTTATTCAAATACATAGCCTCTTCTTCAGTTTTATATTCTAACTGACCATGTCATGCGGTGGCTCCACGTGCTCCCACTGCATTCACTTTCTCCATTCCGCCAGTCAAAATATGCTTAGCCATCAAATCCATTTGTGTTAAGATATGGTTCATATCTTGAACTCTTTGTTCTTTTCGTTTACGTTGCTCAACATATAAACAAACTGCATAATTTTTCTCAAAGACTTCAGATTTTTTAGTATGCCAAACCCTGTTAGTTTTTTATAACCCTCTCTAGTGTAATTGTTGCATCATTATATGTCTGCGTCATAAGAAACCATCCAAGACTATGCCAACTATGGGCTTGGTCATACAATTCTAAGATATGTAGAAAATCTCCATCAAATGATCATCAAATAGCTTATGTTATGGGCATTACTTCACCTTCTTATTAAATCTCAGTCATGCCTCACACAATACCTTACTAGGCAGGCTGCAACATACTTTAGCATGGGAAGAAGCTCTCCAAAAATGTGTCATTTAACTATCCCTAGTTGGTTATAGAATCATGTGGTAACGCATTTAACCACATTATTGCATTTCCAGAATGTGATAATGGAAACAACCTCAAAAGGATGCCAGTTCTAACCTTGGGTATCTCGAAAGACTTACAAGTAGCCATAAAGTTCATCGTGTAAATAAGTTGTCACGCCCAGACCCTACACCCTGAACGTGGTTGGCACTGAAGAACCATCGATGATTGTGTAAATAACTGTCTCTCGAGATGAACCCATGTCGACCCAATACTACCGGCTATCAATTTAGTAGTCTTAGTTTTACGACCTCTCTCTCGAGCAAGCCAAAAAAAATAAGATGAAATCATATTTGCAACTACAATTCCATTAATTTCATACACAACTACTAAACAAAATCATATTTAAACAACAAATAAATCATCAATAAGCAAGACCCAACATATAATTTAACCCATATTCACATAATCACACCCCAAGAATTGGGGTTTTAGCTAGACATGAAGAAGAGATGAAAATTTATACCAATACCAGTTTCCATAAACTGGGTATGAAGAATTAAGTTTTAAAACACGTCAAGAGTGAAGAATCTTTGAGACCCAAGTCCAATTTCTTAGAGATGAAACCCTTTGAATCTTCAAGGTCTAAAAACAATGTCTCTCTACTTGAAACATAGAAAAATAAAATGTTGTATCTGAAATTGCCTACTGAATAAAATTTAAACAAGTATTTATAGGTGTCAAAAAGTGTGTTGCGAAGGGTCACTCGGCGCAGTTAGTCGGGATCGCCGATACACTCAGCGATTCACCCTTTGGTCTGCTTCATCGCCTTTCAGCTCTTGCCTTCAGCATCTTCGTGTTCTGGATCATTGGGCGGTATAGTACTGCTTCGCGGAACTGATCGGCGATGCGCCGACTGCTCCATTTCATCGCCAACTTGACCTTTTCCTTCGAGGTTCAGCACACTGGAACAAAAGGTGATCTCTAGGCCCATCGGTGACTCACCAACTGGGATCGGCAATCTTCAGGCCTTCATTTCTTCGTTCTTTTCAGCCGCCTTGTTCCTTCTTGCCAAGTAGTGTCCATGCTTTGTCTCAAACTCTAAATACCTGAAACTTAAGGATTTTCATCAGATATTGAGACAAAATATGCATTTGAGGACACTAATTCTATCAAAATATAGCCCTAAATGAGTCTAGTTTGTGGACTCATCAACACCCCCAACTTATACTTTTGCTTGTCCTCAAGTAAAACTCAAGTTCAGCAGTTCAAAAGGGATTCCTCAAACAGTGCTACACAAGATTCACTCATGAATGTACACAACAAGAATCAACTTACTCATGCAAGGATCAATTGTATACTCAAAGACTCAAGTTGTAACACACCATTATCAAAGATTTTCAAGCTCACTATACTTGCTTCAAATGCAAGTTCGAGCTCAACAAAGGTATTCAAATGCCCTCATACAAAAAAAGATTCCATATTCACAAAAGGGTTTGATCATTTAAAGTTCCGGAATCAAATGCGACGCTCACTCTCACAAAGAAGAACACAATGCATGCTTTCACCCATAGGTTTGCCCGTATTTTCCAATCAACAATTATTTCAGCTCACTCAAGATAAAAAAGGTATTTTCAAGGCTTGTAATGGGGATGAGTGCGAAGGTATGGTCATTTATGCTCAGTGACTTTCATCCTCATGAAATGTGGTGCTTTCAACACTCTCTTTCCTCTTCTTTCATCACTTTCTTTGGTGCTCATAAGTCATCCCATTATTCACTTCCATGGATTATTTGGAATCCCATTTCTTTTGACATTTCTCATAATATATATATATATAATTTATTTTATTTTATTTTTTGTATGGAGGGGTTCCATTTTTCTCAACACCATGGGTTAAAAGAGACTTTTCTTGCACTTCTTGACTTGCCTTTTCTTTTCACCACTTTCCCAACTTAGACTTTTGGCCTAAGTTGGCTATTCAATCAACCACAAATCACGAGGATTATGCGTAGTGGATTTAATAAAGGTCATGTTTTCATCAAGTTTCTTCCCAAAGAAAGGTAAGTCTCAAGGGGTATTCAAAAGAGGTTCACACACCCACAAGGTAGGCCACAAAAGAGGTATATGTCAAATTGGCTCACACTCTTCGAAGTTGCCTAAGATCATATCAAGAGATAGCCTTACTTAGTCGATCGGACCAACGGAGTAAATTCTAGGTGTTATCATGCATGGTTCACAGTAAGCTCATCACAAAAGGCATCGACACCAAAGTCAAACAAGACTCCACACTTTTGCTAGTGTGCAACGTTCATCATAAGAGAATCAATTCGATAATTGGCTAGTCACAACGAGATGCAAGGATTTCACATATTGACTATGTAACTTCAATTGGTCTCATCGTAGCCGCACATTCATGTTCGTTCGATTATGAGCACTATTTGAGTCATCGATATTGATCAAAACCGATACTCAAATTTGCAAGTAACAACCACATTCAACACATGCAAGACGTGGTGAAAAGTTTTTGGAAGGGTTAAAATCATTTGCAATTTAAAGCAAAAGGAACCACAAGCTCAAACCTTCCACGAAAGCAGTGTAAGACACAATTTTAAGCACAACGACCCAAATATATAAATAAAACATGAGCATAATCAGTACACAAAGGTGGGCCTCACCCCACCACAAATAAAAACCATTTGTCCTCAAATGCAAATATGAATTATTTAACAGTGAAGTAAAGCAAAATAGAGAGGGAGGTAAAAAGGGGGTCCTGTCTATATAGTCGCTCCGTCTGTCTGAACATTAGTGCCCGATGCCTCACCCTGAGCCTGGGCATCAGTGCCCGAGGTCACCTCAAGAGGAACAACAGTTCCAGATTCACCAAGGTATGTTGAGTGTGAGTCTTCCAAAAAGACATGTACCGCTCTGCAGAATCCCCGGGCCCATGAAGGAATATTAGGGTCTAGGGTAATGGTCTTCCTGGCAGAAGTGGGCCTCTTGCCCTTGCCTTTCCCACTAGTTGTGGGTAGTTTCTTAGCTTTGCCTTTCGACGTAGTTGCATCCTCATTTATTGAAATCCCTTTGGACTTCTCTTGGGCTGGTGTTAGTCTTTCAGCAACTTTTGATTTAGTCATGTCTGCAAAATCTCAAAGAGAAGTTAGAAAAACTTAAACAGAAGCACAGCAGAACAATTTCAGACAAGTTCGCCAAACCGAAGGACGAATCGCCAAATTTCTTGGGCGAGCTAGATCGAGCTCACCGAAGGAATTAGCCCAAAAAACTGTGGTAAGTAGGCGATGGGGGAACCACTCGGCGTGTCGCCGATAGCTTTCGGCGAACAAGGATAGGTCCAACGAAAGTTGTAGTGCACAAAGGTTCAGGGGTGCAGACAAAGGGCGAATGAAAAGCCTTTCGGCGAGTCGCCGAGTGCTATTGGAGACCTCAGGCTTCTCGCCGAAAGTTACAGACTTCAACTACCCACTTAGCATGAAATTAATGGCGAGATGGGGGAACTAGGAGAACCGCCGAGTGGTTTGGCGAACTCGACCCAGCTCACAAAATGACCCTATATGCCTACCTTCAACCCACTTTCTCGAATTCAACCGTGCAACCCCCGAAAATAAAATCAAAGCATGCATTAGTTCAATTAAGCTCAAATCCATAACACCCAAACACGACCCCTCGAATTTTAATCCAGTTTAAGGCATACAATTACGGGATTTCAACTATCACAACTACTCGAGCAAGATTATCAAATTAAATCATGCATGTAAACAATCTAATCCTATCAGGCAGGATCAGAGCACTTCAACAAGATCAGGCTATTGAAAATGAGTATAATGTTTGATAAAATAAACTTGGGGTATAGAAAACCAACCTTTTGTGTCGATAAAGAGAAGATTGAAACGCTAGGAGGCAATGTAATCCAACTCCGAACACAAATCAACACTAAAAATACTCTAAAATTGCAAAAATATAGAACTAAGGTGCGGGTGTGAGTTTATGACGATTGAAAGTGAGGAAAAATGAAGAATTTGAAAGTTTAAACCTTTGGCCTTTTAAGAAACCATCCAGGGCTCGCCCATTCGGCGACATTAGTCATGCTCGTCGACCCATTCGGCGACACGCCGAGTGGTCACTTACCTCGCTGAGTTTTACAGGATCCTCAGTTGATGTGGGGGTCCAAACGGTGGATTAGATCGGGATCGCCGATTTGGTCAGCGATTCACCAATAATTTACTGGGCTCACCGACTTTTACAGACTCCAATGTAAAATTGTCTTGAGTCCAACGATGGTCTAGGTCGGGGTCGCCGACCTCTTCGGTTATGCGCCGACATGACCTTTTTTCTCGCCAATCTGCACTTTTCAACAACTTTCCCACTTTGACCTACACAAACAACACACCATTATTTCTTAAAGCAAAAATAAAGCGATAAGGGGTCTTGGGTTGCCTCCCAAGTAGCGCCTTAGTTAATGTCGTGGCATGACGCAAGTCCCCACTTAAGTTCCATTAGTGGGGTTTTCCTCACTTTCATAAGGCAACCCTCTTCCGGCTCTGGGTAGAGACATTCCTGAAGCATCTTATCTGGAATTCCATGAGTCGGGCACTGCTGCAAGAGAGCCTTAAACCTTTGCCACAACTCATAAACTGACTCACCCTCCAATTTATTGAAACTTAGGATGTTATCCCTTAGCATCATCATTTTTAGAGGAGGGTGGTCCATTGGGTCACCGTTGCTAGCAGATATGCTCAATTTTTCTGTTCAAAACAGCAACACAAAAATCAAAATTAAAAATTAAGTAAGTTCGACCATAATTAACAAGAACAAAATTCAACTTAACTAAAAATTCTCAACTATCACCACTCCCCGGCAGCGGCATAATTTTGATGTTTAGACGTAATCAACTGACACTATTTCGATTCAAGTTCCAAACGATCACGTGTAGTGATATAACCCAACCAAGGGTTGGGATCGTTCCCACAGGGAGTGGTTTTGAGAATTTATAGAAAAATAAAATCAAGTTCTAATTAGTCATAGCTATAGACATTATCTAATATAAACATACTAAATTTAAGGGCTGATGCAAGCATCAATTATCAATGGGGGTTTGTATTATGCTAATAACAAAAACAGTAAAAATATAAGAAAATGAGATAGAGAAACGGGAGTCTTGGGATGTGATAGGAATACGGGATAGACTAAATTATCAGGTGCATTCTTTTGATAGTAAATTGTTGAGTATTTGTGACTAGGCTACACTATAGTGGGGGTAAATTCTCTCTCTCGAGCAACTTACCCCGAATCAACTAGGTTTCTCTCGAACACCGAGTTGCCGCATTAAGCACAACCTCCGCCTTAGCCTATTCACTCTCTCTAGCTGAATGTGTGGGAGAAGGAGTAGGGTTCACTCTCTCGAGATGAACCCATGTCGACCCAATACTACCGGCTATCAATTTAGTAGTCTTAGTTTTACGACCTCTCTCTCGTGCAAGCCAAAATTTCTAAGATGAAATCATATTTGCAACTACAATTCCATTAAGTTCATACACAACTACTAAACGAAATCACATTTAAACAACAAATAAACCATCAATAAGCAAGACCCAATAGATCATTTAACCCATATTCACAAAATCACACCCTAAGAATTGGGGTTTTAGCTAGACATGTAGAAGAGATAAAAATTTATACCAATATCAGTTTCCATCAACTGGGTATGAAGAATTAAGTCTTAAAACACGTCAAAAGTGAAGAATCTTTGAGACCCAAGTCCAATTTCTTGGAGATGAAACCCTTTGAATCTTCAAGGTCTAAGAACAATGTCTCTCTACTTGAAACTTTGAAATATAAAATGTTGTATCTGAAATTGCCTACTGAAATAAAATTTAAACAAGTATTTATAGGTGTCAAAGAGTGTGCTGCGAAGGGTCACTCGTCACAGTTAGTCGGGATCGCCGATGCACTCAGCGATCCGCCCTTTGGTCTACTTCATTGCCTTTCAGCTCTTGCCTTCAGCATCTTCGCGTTCTGGATCATTAGGTGGTATAGTACTGCTTCACGGAATTGATCGGCGACGCACCGACTGCTCCATTTCATCGCCAACTTGACCTTTTCCTTCAGGGCTCAGCTCACTGGAACAAAAGGTGATCTCCAAGCCCATCGGCGACTCGCCAACTGGGCTCTGCGATCTTCAGGCCTTCATTTCTTCGTTCTTTTCAGCTGCCTTGTTCCTTCTTTCCAAGTAGTGTCCATGCTTTGCCTTAAACTCTAAATACCTGAAACTTAAGGATTTTCATCAGTTATTGAGATAAAATATGCATTTGAGGACACTAATTCTATCAAAATATAGCCCTAAATGAGTCCATTTTGTGGACTCATCAACTCCCCAAACGAACCCTTGGCCTGACTCATTACTCAGCGAAAGACTTACTCAATAAAAATAGTAACTTTAAATGTAAATATTAACTCATAAAGTATCAACTATAACTCAACTCAGTATAATTCTAAGAAATTATTCAAATATCCATAATAAGGCAACTCTAGTCTCAAACAATAACAAGAAATGGGAAAAGACTCATCAACTACCACTGCCAATTAAGACTCTAATAACTATGATAGATATCGGGACAAGACCCACAACATCTTCACAAAATTGGAATAAAATATATGTGGAACAATTCGGAAGCAATGAGGCTCACCAAAGCTAGCTGGAACGCAAGTGATATCAACGGAGTGCCTGTTGATGACCCTGAACAGATGTATTTGCATCATAAAATGATGCAGGTCGAATGACGTCAGTACATTGAATGTACGAGTATGTAAGGGGAAAGTTGAAACATAAGCAATTGAACTGATACTCTGGGAAGTCAGACTCACCTCATCTCAACTCAACTCAATATGAAAACAACAATAAGAGATGCAATATTTAGAACATTATAAAGCAGGAGTTATACTCAATGATGTATAAAAAAACAATAAAATTACTCTTAACTCTTAATTGGGAGATTCTCTAACCGACAATCATCACTATGAGCAGCGTGATGATACAACGTCTTGCCCACGCTGCCAGAACTGTCCTATACCTTGTTGGGGGTATAAGACACATCAACTAATTGGATCCACTAAACTACGCTTAAAAGCAATATGGAATTATCTAAAAAGGTATGATCCTTTACCATGTTGGCATACATGGTTATGAGGATTTTGAGTTATCTGAACTTATCCCCATATCGGTTCTCAATACTACTCTCAATAATATATATAACTCATGCTCATATGTTTAGAAACATAACTCTTCCTCAATTTGAGATAATTACTCAAATTATCCTCTTAAAAGAGCTAACTGCTCTGAAATATCTTTTGAACTCATAAACTCTTTTTACAAATCAAAGTTTCTCTTTTCTCAGTGTAAAAAATGATACATTTGGGAATACTTAGTTCCCTTAAACTTTTCCTCAAAACTCAGTTTAAAACACAATAATCGACTTCCAAAGGCTCTCAAAACTTATAACTCAAAATAGGGTTCATTCAAGGCTGAAATTTTTATTTCAGGCTGAAATATAGACTTACCATCATTGTTTTCTCTTTTTGTTTGATATTAACAATATTTTAAGTAAGTGTTACCAATAATTAATCTTAATTTATACAGTGATAGTCTCTCACAAGAGGTCTTTGAAGCATAGATGTAAGTATGATACGATTATATGTTGTACTTCAAAAGAAAGCTTTGGAAAACAACATATTTGAGGATCTCCAATTTTGGATGGCCCTGGTTGGGGTTGGGGATTGTTGAAGATCTGGAATGATTTGTGAGTAATTCAACATAATAACTAGGTTGTATATAGCATGAAATTATTCTTATTAATTTGTGATGAATTGGATTCTATTTTCCCCTTGTAGCTTTAAAAATAATATGACGTGATTTGTGAATAATCAAACAAAATAAGTACGTTGAATATAATATGAAGTTATACCATTCTGTCATGACTTACATGTCATAATTCATTAGTTTTGATGTGATGACTTGAAAAAAAATTCATTCAATTAACTCAAAATTATTTTCTCAAATAATTTGACTAATCATCAAATTTTAACCTATTCAACTTTTGTTTACTTTATATACCAGAGGAATGTGCGAGAAAATATAGGAAAGTAAATACATACCTAATCAAAGAAAAAGACCGCTATTTTCACAAGTTATCTTACCATATCCAAAAGGGAGTCTTTTTCAATATTTTACTTAATAGAGTTGTTTTCCATATCCCAAATTAACCTTATTACTTAATTAATCGAGTCAATTTGAGATACAGTAGATAACTTTGTTAAGTAAAATATTGAAAAAGAATCTTTTTAGATACGGTAAGGAAACTTTATGAAAATATTAATAGTCTTTTTCTTTGATTAGATATGTCGTATGTATTTACTTTCCTATACTTTCTCGCACATTATTCTTGTATATAAAGTGAAGAGAAAATGATTTGGTTAAAGTTTAGTGAGTGATCAAATTATTTTTATTTGGTTTACGCTGAAATGGAACGTGAGTCGGTAGAAAAAAAACATTCAAATCCCACTAGGTTTAGAGAAAAGAACGTAGACTATGTAACCTAATACATGTATTAGTCAATTTGGTAAGTTGCAATATATGGAGTATTTCTTTTCCAATTCAGGAGGCTTCGCATAGGAAAACTTTCGCAGATTTTTCACCGACCCCCAAGAGATATTAATTCTATTCCTACTAGTACAAATTAGGAAATAGTAATTGTAACTTAACTAGACACCTTCTATTACCAAAAGTACAAAATTTCCCCTAAAAACCTACATATACATATTGCTTTTGTTTTTCTTATTTGTTTGTAGCATTGCAATTTTTTGCATATTAATATGATGAAAAAAATAGGGAAAAGAGTCTGAAAAATACTTTAACTTTGGCCGAAATTGTTGTTACGATACCAAACTTTATGGAGGACCTTTTACCCCCTTGCACTATTTAATAGTGTATTTTAAAGGTATATATGTGCCCACGTGGACACGTCACTATTTATAATTATAAAATATTTATGATGTCCACGTGGGCACATATGTACCTTTAAAATACACTATTAAATAGTGCAGAGGGGTAAAAGGTCATTTCCAAAGTTCGGTATTGTTACAACAATTTCGGTCGAAGTTCGGATATATTTCAAACCTTTTCCCCAAAAATATATATCGTAAAATGTCAGTCAAAGTTATTATAGTTTGACTCTAAAAATGGAAAGTATAATAATTAATAGTGGACGGAGATAGTAATACTAAAAATTTTCCACTCAAAATTATTTTCTCATTTATTTTTTCAAAAATAATTTTATTAATCATCAAACTTTAACCAAATCAACTTCTCTTTACTTTATATACCAAAGGAATGTGGGAGAAAATATAAGAAAGTAAATCCATACATAATTAAACAAAAAGACCACTAATATTTTCACAAGATTGTCTTACCAAATCTAAAAAGGACTCTCATTTAATATTTTACTTAATAAAGTTGTATACCATATTCCAAATAAACCCGATTTATTAAGTTGTATTTGGATGGTTTTACCTGGGTAGGTTCCAAAAAAAAAGGAACGCATCCCACTAAACGTGACGTAGACGATCTAACCCAGCTGTCAGTAAACTTGAGAAGTTACAATTACTCTATTTTTCTATATTATATTTCTTTCCCAATTTGGGACACTTACATACCAAAACTTTTAGCATAATTTTTACCAAACCTCCCAAGAGCATTCGATTCTCTTCCCAATTGAAATTAGGAATACTAATTATAATTTATATAGGCAACTTGTATTACCGAAGGTATAAAATTCCCCCAAAACACCTATATATACATACCCATTCTTCTCAGGACTCTACATCGAATCAAGCTATGGCAGAAGAAGATCAAAGCAAGAAAAAAACAAACAATCTCAAGCCTTATTAAGGGAGGAAAGAATGCATAAAGAGGAAATCAATGGAGCTTGAAACTCTCTGCGATATCAAGGTTTGTACTGTTATTACTGGTCCTAAAGAGGAACTCCAAACTTGGCCTGACAATTTGGATGCTGGTAAAGAAGTTCTTGATCTCTACTCTCAAAATCTGAAACCCGAAAAGAAGCACAAGGGATCATCAACACCAGTACCAGAAAGATCTCATGATGCTAGTTGAATCAAAGCTTGCTGCTGTCAACAAGAGAATTTGTTTCTTGGAGAACAAGAATGTTGTTGTTGCTGATAAGGGAAAAAAAAGAATTGAGTGATTTATTTGTATGGGTTTTTTCTTTTCGGTATATTTTTTGAATGTTTTAAAAATTGGGATCATGTGTTTTTTTCTTGTTTGTTCGAGGATTTACAGCAGTTGAAAGATTTATCTTTGATCTGCAGATCCTTTTTTCCTTTGTAGTGTTTGTCTTATCAGCCGTTGGTCCAATATGAATACAACCCATATCTTACCCTTTTTATTCTTATGTATGTATTGAATTGAATGGTTGATTAATCACTCTGGTAGAATGGAAAACCCATATGATTTTAATTAAAATGCAATACTTACATGAAAAATTAATGTCAGATATTAGGTAGGGTAGGGTTAGGGTTTGCTAGGCCTGGGTGCCATGTACCATAAGATAATAACTTCATAAAAAGTTAAAAATTAACAAGAGTGTTCTTATTGCACTAAGAAGAAACAAGGAATGAGCAGAAATGATCTCCTCCATCAATGCTTACATTACATGGTTCATGAAGCTGAAATTAGAGGGGAATCAGAAGCTGAAAAATGTTACAAAGGGAAACTGATGAATTTAATCATTCTGAACATACAAAGACATGAGAGATCATGCTGGATTTAACCACCTCAGGTGATTCAACTTTGAAAAATGCTTTTCTTTAGCATTGACCACCAGGTGCACATAAAAGCTTAACAAATCTTGATGTACAAGACACATGTTGTAACAAGAACTAGAATCAAGTTAGACAGAAGGAGAACAAACCCGTTGGAGGTGACCACATGGGAAGCAAGACCTCTTCTTGATATTGCACAATGGAAATCGTGAACTTTTGTCACTTCATGGCAAAGTCAACTGAGGGACAGTCAGTAAGACATGATAAAGGCATAACTACAGTTACGGTCAAATGTGGAGTTGTCCTGAAACAGGAGTCCGGAGCCTAAAGGGCAAAAAAAATTGTCAAAAATTCCAAAAGGGCACATCACTTTTTTTTTTAACCAAAAGGGCAAAATCGCTGCTGACGCAGCGATTTTCCTCTGACAAAATGACAAAATCGCTGCCCAAGCAGCGATTT
>JAJONZ010026165.1:0-11749 GCA_029582445.1 Solanum paucissectum
CATTGTTTGCCTTCAAGAGAGGCACACATTGATTGCATGTAGTTATTTCACCAAATTTTTTTGTGGGTGTTTGTGACGATTTAATAAATTATGTGTGTTAGTTCGAATGGGTAATTATATGTATTTATAAGTTCAAATGAGGTATGGACCATGAAATAGAGTTTTTCTTTACCTGAAACTAACATCTAAAGCCAAAATTATGACATTCGAAGTTTCTCTTATTTACAACTACACTAGTCTCTTGTAAAATATACATAATACTTTACTTTAAACATTAAATGATGCAAAATTTTGGAATTTAAAATAAAACACCTTTACCAACAATTTTCATATTTCATGGCTCACCAAATTCACTACATACTAAAAGATATGGTAGTAAACATTGTTTGCCTTCACGAGAGGCACACATTGAATGCATTTAGTTATTTGACCACATTTTTTTGTGGGTGTTTGTGATGATTTAATAAGTTATGTGTGTTAGTTAGAATGGGTAATTATAGGTATTTATAAGTTCAAATGAGGTATGGACCGTGAAATAGAGTTTTTCTTTACCCGAAACTAACATCTAAAGCCAAAATTATGACGTTCGAAGTTTCTCTTATTTACAACTACACTAGTATCTGGTAAAATGGTCATAATGCTTTACTATAAATATTAAATGATACAAAATTGGTGGCATTTGAAATAAAACGCATTGACCAACAATTTTCATATGTCATGGCTCACCTCTTTCAGTACGTACTAAAAGATATGGTAGTATACATTGTTTGACTTCAAGAGAGGATGTATATTGATTGCATATAGTTTTTTGACCAAATTTTTTTGTGGGTGTTTGTGGTGATTTAATAAATTAAGTGTGTTAGTTAGAATAGGTAATTATAGGTATTTATAAGTTGAAATGAGGTATGGACCGTGAAATAGAATTTTTCTATACTCGAAACTGACATATAAAGCCAAAATTATGAACGTTCGAAGTTTCTCTTATTTACAACTACACTAGTCTCTGATAAATGGTTTTTATGCGTTACTTTAAACATTAAATGATACAAAATTAGTGGCATTTGAAAGAAAACTCATTGACCTACAATTTTCATATGTCATGGCTCACCTAATTCATTATGCACTAAAAGATATGGTAGTATACATATTTTGCCTTCAAGAGAGGAACACATTGATTGGATATAGTTTTTTGACCATATTTTTTTGTGGGTGTTTGTCATTATTTAATAAATAATGTTTGTTAATTTGAATGGGTTATTATAGGTATTTATAAGTTCAAATGAGGTATGGACCGTGAAATAGAGTTTTTCTTTACCCGAAACTAACATCTAAAGTCAAAATTATGACGTTCGAAGTTTCTCTTATTTACAACTACACTAGTCTCTTGTAAAATATTCATAATGCTTTACTTCAAACATTAAATGATACAAAATTGGTGGCATTTGAAAGAAAACTCCTTGACCTACAATTGTCATATTTCATGGCTCACCTAATTCATTACGTACTAAAAGATATGGTAGTAAACATTGTTTGCCTTCACGAGAGGCACACATTGATTGCATTTAGTTATTTGACCACATTTTTTTGTGGGTGTTTGTGATGATTTAATAAGTTATGTGTGTTAGTTAGAATGGGTAATTAAAGGTATTTATAAGTTCAAATGAGGTATGGACCGTGAAATAGAGTATCTCTATACCCGAAACTAACATCTGAAGCAAAAATTATGAATGTTCAAAGTTTCTATTATTTACAACTACACTAGTCTCTGATAAAATGGTCATAATGTTTTACTTTAAACATTAAATGATACAAAATTGGTGGCATTTCAAAGAAAACTCATTGACCTACAATTTTCATATGTCATGGCTTACCTAATACATTATATACTAATAGATATGGTAGTATACATTGTTTTCCTTCAAGAGAAGCACACATTGATTGCATGTAGTTTTTTTTACCAAATTTTTTTGTGGCTGTTTGTGATAATTTAACAAATTATGTGTGTTAGTTCGAATGGGTTATTATAGGTATTTATAAGTTCAAATGAGGTATGGACCATGAAATAGAGTTTTTCTATACTCGAAATTAACATATAAAGCCAAAATTATGAGCATTCGAAGTTTCTCTAATTTACAACTAAACTAGTCTCTGATAAATGGTTTTTATGCGTTACTTTAAACATTAAATGAAACAAAATTGGTGGCATTTGAAAGAAAAACTCATCGACCTATAATTTTCATATGTCATGGCTCACCTAATTCATTACGCACTAAAAGATATGGTAGTATACATTGTTTGCCTTCAAGAGAGACACACATTGATTGGATATAGTTTTTTGACCAATTTTTTGGGTGGGTGTTTGTCATTATTTAATAAATTATGTGTGTTAATTTGAATGGGTAATTATAGGTATTAATAAGTTCAAATGAGGTATGGACCGTGAAATAGAGTTTTTCTTTACCCAAAACTAACATCTAAAGCCAAAATTATGACGTTCGAAGTTTCTTTTATTTACAACTACACGAGTCTCTTGTAAAATATTAATAATGCTTTACTTTAAACATTAAATGATACAAAATTGGTGGAATTTGAAAGAAAACTCCTAGACCTAAAAATTTTATATGTCATGGCTCACCTAATTCATTACGTACTAAAGGATATGGTAGTATACATTGTTTTCCTTAAAGAGAAGCTCACATTGATTGCATGTAGTTTTTTTACCAAAATTTTTTTGTGGGTGTTTGGGATGATTTAACAAATTATGTGTGTTAGTTCGAATTGGTAATTATAGGTATTTATAAGTTCAAATGAGGTATGGACCGTGAAATAGAGTTTTTGTATACTCGAAACTAACATATAAAGCCAAAATTATGAACGTTCGAAGTTTCTCTTATTTACAGCTACACTAGTCACTGATAAATGGTTTTTATCTGTTACTTTAAACATTAAATGACACAAAATTGGTGGCATTTGAACGAAAACTCATTGACCTACAATTTTCATATGTCAGGGATCACCTAATTCATTACGCACTAATAGATATGGTAGTATACATTGTTTGCCTTCAAGAGAGGCACACATTGATTGGATATAGTTTTTTGACGATATGTTTTTGTGGGTGTTTGTGATGATTTAATAAATTATCTGTGTTAATTTGAATGGTTAATTATAGGTATTTATAAGTTCAAATGAGGTATGGACCGTGAAATAGAGTTTTTCTTTACCCGAAACTAACATCTAAAGCCAAAATTATGACGTTCGAAGTTTCTCTTATTTACAACTACACGAGTCTTTTGTAAAATATTCATAATACTTTACTTTAAACATTAAAGGATACAAAATTGGTGGAATTTGGAAGAAAACTCCTTGACCTACAATTTTCATATGTCATGGCTCACCTAATTCAATACGTACTAAAAGATATGGTAGTATCCATTGTTTGCCTTCAAGAGAGACACACATTGATTGCATGTAGTGATTTGACCAAAATTTTTTGTGGGTGTTTGTGATGGTTTAATAAATTATGTGTGTTAGTTAGAATGGGTAATTATTGATATTTATAAGTTCAAATGAGGTATGGACCGTGAAATATAGTTTTCCTATACCCGAAACTAACATCTAAAACAAAAAATTATGAACGTTCGAAGTTTCTCTTATTTGCAACTACACTAGTACCTGGTAAAATGGTCATAATGCTTTACTATAAACATTAAATGATACAAAATTGGTGGCATTTGAAATAAAACGCATTGACCAACAATTTTCATATGTCATGGCTCACCTCTTTCATTACGTACTAAAATATCTGGTAGTATACATTGTTTGACTTCAAGAGAGGCACACATTGATTGAATATAGTTTTTTGACCAAATTTTTTTGTGGTTGTTTGTGGTGATTTAATAAATTATGTGTGTTTGTTAGAATAGGTAATTATAGGTATTTATAAATTGAAATGAGGTATGGACCATGAAATAGAGTTTTTCTATACTCGAAACTAACATATAAAGCCAAAATTATGAACGTTCGAAGTTTCTCTTATTTACAACTACACTAGTCACTGATAAATGGTTTTTATGCGTTACTTTAAATATTAAATGATACAAAATTAGTGGCATTTGAAAGAAAACTCATTGAGCTACAATTTTCATATGTCATGGCTCACCTAATTCATTATGCACTAAAAGATATGTTAGTATACATTGTTTGCCTTCAAGAGAGGCACACATTGATTGGATATAGTTTTTTGACGATATGTTTTTGTGGTTGTTTGTGATTATTTAATAAATTATCTGTGTTACTATGAATGGGTAATTATAGGTATTTATAACTTCAAATGAGGTATGGACCGTGAAATAGAGTTTTTCTTTACCCGAAACTAACATCTAAAGCCAAAATTATGACGTTCGAAGTTTCTCTTATTTACAACTACACGAGTCTTTTGTAAAATATTCATAATACTGTACTTTAAACATTAAATGATACAAAATTGATGGAATTTGGAAGAAAACTCCTTGACCTACAATTTTCATATGTCATGGCTCACCTAATTCATTACATACTAAAAGATATGGTAGTATCCATTGTTTGCCTTCAAGAGAGACACACATTGATTGCATGTAGTTATTTGACCAAAATTTTTTGTGGGTATTTGTGATGGTTTAATAAATTATGTTTGTTAGTTAGAATGGGTAATTATAGATATTTATAACTTCAAATGAGGTATGGACCGTGAAATATAGTTTTTCTATACCCGAAACTAAAATCCAAAACAAAAAATTATAAACGTTCGAAGTTTCTCTTATTTACAACTACACAAGTATCTGGTAAAATGGTCATAATGCTTTACTATAAACATTAAATTATACAAAATTGGTGGCATTTGAAATAAAACGCATTGACCAACAATTTCCATATGTCATGGCTCACCTCTTTCATTACGTACTAAAAGATCTGGTAGTATACATTGTTTGACTTCAAGAGAGGCACACATTGATAGCATATAGTTTTTTGACCAAATTTTTTTTGTGGTTTTTTGTGGTGATTTAATAAATTATGTGTGTTAGTTAGAATAGGTAATTATTGGTATTTATAAATTGAAATGAGGTATGGACCGTGAAATAGAGTTTTTCTATACTCGAAACTGACATTTAAAGCCAAAATTATGAACGTTCGAAGTTTCTCTTATTTACAACTACACTAGTCTCTGATAAATGGTTTTTATGCGTTACTTTAAATATTAAATGATACAAAATTAGTGGCATTTGAAAGAAAACTCATTGAGCTACAATTTTCATATGTCATGGCTCACCTAATTCATTATGCACTAAAAGATACGGTAGTATACATTGTTTTCCTTCAAGAGAGGCACACATTGATTGGATATAGTTTTTTGACCATATTTTTTTGTGGGTGTTTGTCATTATTTAATAAATAATGTGTGTTAATTTGAATGGGTTATTATAGGTATTTATAAGTTCAAATGAGGTATGGACCGTGAAATAGAGTTTTTCTTTACTCGAAACTAACATCTAAAGGCAAAATTATGACGTTCAAAGTTTCTCTTATTTACAACTAAACGTGTCTCTTGTAAAATATTCATAATGCTTTACTTTAAACATTAAATGATACAAAATTGGTGGCATTTGAAATAAAACTCCTTGACCTACAATTTTCATATGTCATGGCTCACCTAATTCATTACGTACTAAAAGATATGGTAGTATCCATTGTTTGCCTTCAAGAGAGGCACACATTGATTGCATGTAGTTATTCCACCACAATTTTTTGTGGGTGTTTGTGATTATTTTATAAATTATGTGTGTTAGTCAGAATGGGTAATTATAGATATTTATAAGTTCAAATGAGGTATGGACCGTGAAATAGAGTTTTTCTATACCCGAAACTAACATCCAATACAAAAAATTATGAACGTTCGAAGTTTCTCTTATTTACAACTACACTAGTATGTGGTAAAATGGTAATAATGCTTTACTATAAACATTAAATGATACAAAATTGGTGGCATTTTAAAGAAAACGCATTGACCAACAATTTTCATATGTCATGGCTCACCTCTTTCATTACGTACTAAAAGATCTGGTAGTATACATTGTTTGACTTCAAGAGAGGCACACATTGATTGCATACAGTTTTTTTACCAAATTTTTTGTCGGTGTTTGTGGTAATTTAACAAATTATGTGTGTTAGTTCAAATGGGTAATTATAGGTATTTATAAGTTCAAATGAGGTATTAACCGTGAAATAGAGTTTTTCAATACACGAAACTAACATCTAAAACAAAAATTATGAACGTTCGAAGTTTGTCTTATTTACAACTACACTAGTCTCTGATAAAATGGTCATAATGCTTTACTTTAAACATTAAATGATACAAAATTGATGGCATTTGAAAGAAAACTCGTTGACCTACAATTTTCATATGTCATGGCTCACGGAATTCAATACGTACTAAAAGATCTGGTAGTATATATTGGTTACCTTCAAGAGAGGCACACATTGATTGCATATAGTTTTTTGACCAAATTTTTTTGGGGGTGTTTGTCGTGATTTAATCAATTGTCTGTGTTAGTTCGAATTGGTAATTATAGGTATTTATAAGTTCAAATGAGGTATGAACCGTGAAATAGAGTTTTCTATACCCGAAACTAACATCTAAAGCCAAAATTATGAACGTTCAAAATTTCTCTTATTTACAACTACACTAGTTTCTGCTAAAATAGTCATAACGCTTTACTTTAAACATTAAATGACACAAAATTGGTGGCATTTGAACGAAAACTCATTGACCTACAATTTTCATATGTCATGGCTAACCTAATTCATTACGTACTAAAAGATATGGTAGTAAACATTTTTTGCCTTCACGAGAGGCACACATTGATTGCATATAGTTTTTTGATCAAATTTTTTTGTCGGTGTTTGTTATGATTTAATAAATTATGTGTGTTAGTTAGAATATCTTATTATAGGTATTTATAAGTTCAAATGAAGTATGGACCATGAAATAGAGTTTTACTTTACCCGAAACTAACATCTAAATAAAAAATTATGAATGTTTGAAGTTTCTATTATTCAAAACTACACTAGTCTCTGTTAAAATGGTCATAATACTTTACTTTATATATTAAATGATACAAAATTGGTGGCATTTGAAAGAAAACTGATTGACCTATAATTTTCATATGTCATGGCTCACCTAATTCATTACGTACTAAAAGATCTGGTAGTATACATTGTTTGCCTTCAAAAGAGGTACACATTGATTGCATATAGTTTTTTGACCAAATTTTATTGTGGGTGTTTGTGGTGATTTAATAAATTATGTGTGTTAGTTCAAATGAGTAATTATAGGTATTTATAAGTTCAAATGAGGTATGAACCGTGAAATAGAGTTTTCTATACCCGAAACTAATCTCTATGGCCAAAATTATGAACGTTCGAAATTTCTTTTATTTACAACTACATTAGTTTCTGGTAAAATAGTCATAATGCTTTACTTTAAACATTAAATGATACAAAATTGGTGGCATTTGAACGAAAACTCATTGACCTACAATTTTCATATGTCATGGCTAACCTACTTTATTACGTACTAAAAGATATGGTAGTAAACATTGTTTGCCTTCACGAGAGGCACATATTGATTGCATATAGTTTTTTGACCAAATTTTTTTGTGGGTGTTTGTGATGATTTAATAAATTGTGTGTGTTAGTTATAATAGGTAATTATAGGTATTTATAAGTTCAAATGAGGTATGCATCATGAAATAGAGTTTTACTATACCCGAAACTAACATCTAAATAAAAAATTATGAATGTTCGAAGTTTCTATTATTCACAACTACACTAGTCTCTGGTAAAATGGTCATAATGCTTTACTTTAAACATTATATGATACAAAATAAGTGGCAATTGAAAAAAAACTTATTGACCTACAATTTTCATATGTCATGGCTCACCTAATTCCTTACGTACTAAAAGATATGGTAGTATACATTGTTATACCTTCAAGAGAGGAACACATTGATTGCATATAGTTTTTTGACCAATTTTTTTTTTGGGTATTTGTGGTGATTTAATCAACTATGTGTGTTAGTTCGAATGGGTAATTATAGGTATATATAAGTTCAAATGAGGTATGAACCGTGAAATAGAGTTTTTCAATACACGAAACTAACATCTAAAGCAAAAATTATGAACGTTCGAAGTTTCTCTTATTTAGAACTACACTTGTCTCTGATAAATGATTTTTATGTGTTACTTTAAACATTAAATGATGCAAAATTGGTGGCATTTGTAAGAAAACTCATTGACCTACAGTTTTCATATGTCATGGCTCACCTAATTTATTACGTACTAAAAGATCTGGTAGTATACATTGTTTGCCTTAAAGAGAGGCACACATTAATTGCACATAGTTTTTTGACCAAATTTTTTTGTGGGTGTTTGTGGTGATTTAATAAACTATGTGTGTTAGTTTGAATGGGTAATTATAGGTGTTTATAAGTTCAAATGAGGTATGAACCGTGAAATAGAGTTTTCTATACTCGAAACTAACATCTAAAGCCAAAATTATAAACGTTCGAAATTTCTCTTATTTACAACTACACTAGTTTCTGGTAATATAGTCATAATGCTTTACTTTAAATATTAAATGATACAAAATTGGTGGCATTTGAACGAAAACTCATTGACCTACAATTTTCATATGTCATGACTAACCTAATTCATTACGTACTAAAAGATATGGTAGTAAACATTGTTTGCCTTCACTAGAGGCACACATTGATTGCATATAGGTTTTTGACCAAATTTTTTTGTAGGTGTTTGTGATGATTTAATAAATTATGTGTGTTAGTTAGAATAGGTAATTATAGGTATTTCTAAGTTCAAATGAGGTATGGACCATGAAATAGAGTTTTACTATACCCGAAATTAACATCTAAATCAAAAATTATGAATGTTCGAAGTTCTATTATTCACAACTACACTAGTCTCTGGTAAAATGGTCATAATGCTTTACTTTAAACATTAAATGATACAAAATAAGTGGCAATTGAAAGAAAACTCATTGACTTACAATTTTCATATGTCATGGCTCACCTAATTTATTACGTACTCAAAGATCTGGTAGTATACATTGTTTGCCTTCAAGAGAGGCACACATTGATTGCACATAGTTTTTTGACCAAATTTCTTTGTGGGTGTTTGTGGTGATTTAATAAACTATGTGTGTTAGTTCGAATGGGTAATTATAGGTGTTTATAAGTTCAAATGAGGTATTAACCGTGAAATAGAGTTTTCTATACTCGAAACTAACATCTAAAGCCAAAATTATAAACGTTCGAAATTTCCCTTATTTACAACTACACTAGTTTCTGGTAAAATATTCATAATGTTTTACTTTAAATATTAAATGATACAAAATTGGTGGCATTTGAACGAAAACTCATTGGTGGCACACATTGATTGCATATAGGTTTTTGACCAAATTTTTTTGTGGGTGTTTGTGATGATTTAATAAATTATGTGTGTTAGTTAGAATAGGTAATTATAGGTATTTATAAGTTCAAATGATGTATGGACCATGAAATAGAGTTTTACTATACTCGAAATTAACATCTAAATAAAAAATTATGAATGTTCGGAGTTTCTATTATTCACAACTACACTAGTCTCTGGTAAAATGGTCATAATGATTTACTTTAAATATTAAATGATACAAAATAAGTGGCAATTGAAAGAAAACTTATTGAACTACAATTTTCATATGTCATGGCTCACCTAATTGCTGACGTACTAAAAGATATGGCAGTATACATTGTTTGCCTTCAAGAGAGGCACACATTGATTGCACATAGTTTTTTTACCAAATTTTTTTGTGGGTGTTTGTGTTGATTTAATAAACTATGTGTGTTAGTTCGAATGGGTAATTATAGGTGTTTATAAGTTCAAATGATGTATGAACCGTGAAATAGAGTTTTCTATAGTCGAAATTAACATCTAAAGCCAAAATTATGAACGTTCGAAATTTCTCTTATTTACAACTACACTAGTTTCTGGTAAAATAGTCATAATGCTTTACTTTAAACATTAAATGATACAAAATTGGGGGCATTTGAGCGAAAACTCATTGACCTACAATTTTCATATGTAATGGCTAACCTAATTCATTACGTACTAAAAGATATGGTAGTAAACATTGCTTGCCTTCACGAGAGGCACACATTGATTGCATATAGTTTTTTGACCAAATTTTTTTGTGAGTGTTTGTGATGATTTAATAAATTATGTTTGTTAGTTAGATTAATTATAGGTATTTATAAGTTCGAATGAGGTATGGACCATGAAATAGAATTTTACTATACCCGAAATTAACATCTAAATCAAAAATTATGAATGTTCGAAGTTTCTATTATTCACAACTACACTAGTCTTTGGTAAAATGGTCATAATGCTTTACTTTAAACATTAAATGATACAAAGTAAGTGGCAATTGAAAGAAAACTTATTGACTTACAATTTTCATATGTCATGGCTAGCCTAATTCCTTACGTACTAAAAGATATGGTAGTATACATTGTTTGCCTTCAAGAGAGGCACACATTGATTGCATATAGTTTTTTGACCAAATTTTTTTGTGGGTATTTGTGGTGATTTAATAAATTATGTGTGTTAGTTCGAATGGGTAATTATAGGAATTTATAAGTTCAAATGTGGTGTGAACCGTGAAATAGAGTTTTTCATTACCCGAAAGTAACATCTAAAACAACAATTATGAATGTTCGAAGTTTCTCTTATTTACAACTACACTTGTCTCTGATAAATGATTTTTATGTGTTACTTTAAACATTAAATGATACAAAATTGGTGGCATTTGAAATAAAACTCATTGACCTACAGTTTTCATACGTCATGGCTCACCTAATTCATTACGCACTAAAAGATATTATAGTATACATTGTTTGCCTTCAAGAGAGGCACACATTGATTGGATATAGTTCTTTGATCAAATTTTTTTGTGGGTGTTTGTCATTATTTAATAAATTATTTGTGTTAATTTAAATGGGTAATTATAGGTATTTATAAGTTCAAATGAGGTATGGACCGTGAAATAGAGTTTTTTTTTACCCGAAACTAACATCTAAAGCCAAAATTATGACTTTCGAAGTTTCTCTTATTTACAACTACACTAGTCTATTGTAAAATATTCATAATGCTTTACTTTAAACATTAAATGATACAAAATTGGGGGCATTTGAAAGAAAACTCCTTGACCTATAATTTTCATTTGTCATGGCTCACCTAATTCATTGCGTACTAAAAGATATGGTAGTATCCGTTGTTTCCCTTCAAGAGAGGCACACATTGATTGCATGTAGTTATTTCACCAAAAAAATTTGTGGGTATTTGTGACGATTTAATAAATTATGTGTGTTAGTTCGAATGGGTAATTATAGGTATTTATAAATTCAAATGAGGTATGGACAGTGAAATAGAGTTTTTCTTTACCTGAAACTAACATCTAAAGCCAAAATTATGACTTTCGAAGTTTCTCTTATTTACAACTATACTAGTCTCTTGTAAAATAGTCATAATGCTTTACTTTAACTCACAATTATATTCGATTAGTCAAAGTACTTCCACAAAAACAACAATTAACTAAAAAGGGGGGGGGGGGGTTTGTGAAACGAATTGTAAGAACTTAGTAAGCAATTAATAAACAAAA